>APFE030218877.1:3808-61124 GCA_000404065.3 Pinus taeda
AACATCAAGTGGATACTCCCTCTTTTGGATGGGGTAGCTCCTCTCTTGATGGGATAAGTTCCTCTATCATAGGGATGCATGAACCATCTGGAGGCGCTCAATACACGTCAAACACTCTTCTAGAAGGCTCTAGAAGTGACCACAAGTAACTTTTTAAAGATGAAACTCGTGCCTTTTGACCTTTACAGGGGTATGCACCCATCCTTTGGCATACAGAGCGTACAAGTACGCAGGTACAGTATGTTTGGAGTGCGTACACGCAGGAAAGGTAGAGAGAACCTGCGTACCCAGAGATAAACATGTTTTTAAGTGACTTGCTCTCTTTTTGAAGTTTGACATGAAGAGCAGAGGTATGAGGCTTGACAAGGAGGATAATATGACTATTGATGGAGCCATATTAACTGCAGATAGTCATGGTGACAAATTTCAGTGTAACAAAGCACCTAAAAAATTCCTTGAAGCATGAGACTCCAGAACTCATTTTAGGATATTGAATTTGATAAAATCATAAAACCCTGTGAAAAAATATATCGTCATCCCATCAAGACCCCAACACTTTCTATTTTGCATAGTAGAAAGAGTTCCTAAAATCTCCCCCTCCAAAAATTTACCCAACAAGGACTCATTCATTTCATTAGAAATCGATCAAGGGAACAAGCATAGAGTATCCAATATTTCTTGAATTGGACATCCATCAAGTTGGGAGAAAAGGGATTTGAAATGTTGAGAGCCCAAATGCATAATTTCTTGAAAGAGGAGTGAAGGGAACCCTCGTGGTCCTTAATAGACCAAATAGTATCGTCATTTTTCTATAATTTGCATAATTATGGAAAAAAAAAAAAAAAACTTATTTTTATCCCCTTCCCTATTCCTCTTCTCTAGCTAAAATATCTCTTTTTCTACACTTCAAAGAGCACAAAAATTCAATGTCTACCTCGGAATGGGAACCAATATCATTCGAGTTGTAGAGGTCATGAATTTCTTTTTCCAAATCCTTCAACACAACATTTTCTCTAGCATTGTCTTCCTTATCCCATGATTTTGACTTCTTTTCTATAAGTTTTAAATTCTCTAGAGATTGTTTCATATATGTTCTTGGTCATTCCAGATTAAGAGGGGACCAAGAATCCTCAACCAATTTTTTATAATCCTCTTCCTTAAGCCGAACATGATTGAATTTAAATGATGCAAGAGACTTTATTTCATCTTGGACAATCTCTACAAAAATGGGTCAATGGTCAAAAATCCCTCCTTCCATCTAGAATTTCAATCATAGATATGTGAAAAAAATAGATTCATATATGAGGAATTGATCCAATCGCTTCAAGATAGAACTATCATTGGTTCAGAGGTTTCTCCAGGTGGGGACAATTTTAATGGGTTCTAAATAAATTAATTTATTTGAATGAAATATATGAGAGAAAAAAGTACTCCAATGGATCCTTATGAGGATAGGAACCCCAAACTTCTCTAAAAGACACGGTGAGATTTAGGTCATCCCCAAGAATCAAGAATTGTATGTTGTGAGCTCCAAAGCTACCAGATCTTCCTAATAAGGTCTTCAGTGTGAGTAATGACCATATATATTCTAAATTCTTACTTTTCAATTGAATTCATGAACCTCCAAATTGACAGAGATATAGTGAGGAGAAGAAGAAAATTATGATTTGATGAATCTTGAATTCCAAGTTGTAATGGACCGCTAAATAGACCTTGAGCATCAAATATGGAGAAAAACTACTTTCTAAGCCATGGTTTAAGAAAAGCGTTGTATTTACAACCATCTACCATAGTTTCTTACAATAGAATAATGTCAAGATTATTAGTATGAATAATCCTTTTGAGGGAAATTATTTTGGGAGCAACCCCAAATCCCAACAAATTGAGAAAATTAATCTTCATTTAGAGCCCCACAAGGGGCCTTTTTCTCTAATTTCCCTAAAAATCATGGCTTGTTTTTCACTCTAAATATTTTCTTTAGTTGTTTTCTAGGCCTTTAACAAATAGGATTTTCTTCCTACCAATCCCACTACTAGGACATCCATCACTAGTCCGTCAGTAGAGGGAGACTCTTCCTGATGACTAACTCAAGAATAAAGGGGATATGAACTCCTTTTATATTGTTTAGAAAATGAGGAGATCTCCAAACCAACCTCCTTGACGGGGTTATTCTCAGATACATGAGCCTAATGGCTCGAAACAAGAGAGGAGGATATAGAGTAATTAGCTAAGGGAAAGGGACCATTAGGGAGGAAGAATTGACATAAATCAAGTCAAATGAAAAAATTTCCATGCCCACAACAAGAGAGATATAAAATATATCTGACGCCCCTTTCAAATTTACATTTGAAATATCACCAATTTTTTGGAATTCATTATTCAAATTTTCACCATTTTTATGCATGTTATCATTCAAGATTGAGGAGGAGGGAAAATTAAGAGAAATATTACTTGGCTCCATAGTCTGGAAAGAAAGATCAAACTAAGGTTGAACATCTACTATATTCCCTTCTTCCCCATGATTTATTAACAATGAAACTTTGACAAAACCACACCTTTGTCGAAGATGACTCCGAAGCCACCAAATGATATTTTTTTAATCCAAATTTTCTTATGAGGCTAGTTATTTCAAACATTTTTTTGCATGAATCAAGTAAGTTTCCTACATTTATGGCATGTGAAACACTTGAAAGGTAGTCTCCAGTAGTCAATTTTTCAATTCCATTTTCAATCCTTATAAGATAGTTTTATTCCTTTTCAAAGACTCTCTTAGGTCTACTTCAACCTACACCTAAGTGACCCTACAATTAGGCTTAGTAAAGAAAAAATCCTCAAAAAATACAAAATAACTTATTAAATTCCCAATTTATTTGAAGATGTGTAGATTCGAAAAAATTAGAGGCAAGCCTGAAGAACAACCCATACCTTCTTTTTGTGCTTGGGTTAACGAGTTGTGTCAAAATCAAAATGCCACTATTGATGTAGTGCCCACTCTGGTTTACTAACCTTGATAAGATATTGGCGTTGATATAGCCTAATTATGTAGTGCCCCCTTTGGTTTACTGACCTTAATCTAACATTAGCATTGATATAGCCTAAGGCTTGCTCATTATTCTTTGAGGACCTCAAGTTGAGGATCTGGATACTTGACTCTTACTGTTAGTGAATATTAAATGTCTCTGTTTCCTAGTTGATCTTACGATGATGATACCTATGATGGATGTGTTTGCTTCCTAGTCGATGTTATGATGATAATAACTATGATGGATGTGTTGTTTGATGATTCATGTTATGATCATGATAGTTGTGATGTATATGTATATTTTGTGGTTGATGTTATGATGATAACAGTCATTATGGATGTGTTTTATGAGTATGTATAATCATGTGAAGGATTCATTATGTTGGATATTTACATTAGTTCTAGCTCATGGTGAATAATGATGTTGATGACTATATCATGGTGATAATGCTATTATGGCTATGACTAACACTATGAAACATTGTTATTCATGACTATCGAGTATGATATGAAGCTAGCAAATGAACTTGCATCTGATGAGTCAACGATATCTAATTTGATGGAAATGAATATTTTTTCCTTGAAATTTTAAAGTTCAATTTCAATATTTCTATAAATTATAATGACATGTTAGTGGTTACAAGCATAGGTTTGTTGTTTGGCCAAATGACTCACACATGGGTGATAGGGTTTTATAAATGGATGCAACTACATGGGAAGGGTGGGACAGTGTCCCTGATTCCACCCACTAGCACCCCTGTCGTGACATGGGCTAGAAGGGTTGTAACAACTTCACCTTGAAGATCATGACGTTGTGGGGGCAGGTCCCAAATTGGGTCACTGGCAAGGATTTTATTGGGGGGTGTTCATCAAGGCATATTCCATAATATCCAACATGATTAGTCTCACTATAGACAGAAACACAAGAGATGATAGTTTTTTCTATCATTGCACCTAGATTTTCCCCTTGTAATCACTGGATGCTTGAAGGGAAAGTAGTGTGGCACCATTGAAACTTCAAGCGAAGTTCTTCAATGGAATGACTGACTTGGAACCCTTGGAATCAAGAAGAAACAGTTAGGTGTGGCATCCTTGGAACTTCAAAAGGAATTTCTTGAAGGGCATGACCGACTTGGCATCCTTGGAATAAAAAATAAACTACTAAATATAATCAACATATGAAAATCCTATTGATTCACATCAGGTGGTAAATGAGGTTAGAACCAAGGAAATTAAATCAAGAATAAAACTTAGGGTAAAGGGAGAATAGGAAGAAATAAAAATATTGTACCTTGAGAACTCTACCCTTCCCATATTGGAAAAAAAAAATATTAGGTAGATAATGTGCATAAGTTTTTAATAGGTAAAAGGGGGAAGCGGGACATAGAGTTGATTATAAATATTAATCCTAAAATATTTAAACTTCATTAAGGAAAGAGGGTGGTGAATTAAAATAAATATTTTTAAATTAAACTAGTGAAAATTTAGAGAACCTCCATGTGGTAAGAGCCAACACAAAAAGGAAAATTGAGTTAAATTAGGAGGTGTATAGGGGACCAAATCTGAGATTTATTAGTTGAATTCAATAAATAAATAAAAAATAGGAGTGGAAAAAGGGGATCAAAAGACAACTACAAGAAGAAATAGAGAGTCTTGTTGGGGTGAGTAGAAATATTATTTTTGACTAAAAATTTAAGAAAATAATTTTGGAGAGCCTTGGTGAGAGGGTGACACATGAGTGGGTGAATAATCAAACTTTTGGGATTAATAAAAATAATTAATCATGCATGAACTGCCAAGTGTCACCTATGAATTCTCCTATAAAAGAAGGGGAAAGCCATGGGAGAAGGGACTTTTATCTTACCCCATTCTTGGATGGTTGAGATTATTTCATTTTGAGTAGCTACGAGCTATATTTGAGCTTGGTGAGGTAGAGGTCCTTAGAGAGGGGACTCTTGAGCCAAGGAGTGCTCACCTCTATCATCTAGCACACTTCCTCCATTGTATAGCCCCGTTGCAGCTTGAGGGTTCCTTGGGAAGAAGAGTACCTAAGGAGTAGGCTGGGATGTCAATTGGTGGGTCACAACATTCAATCAGAGCACATCAACCTTCAAACTTGGACATGGACGACATCAAGGGAGTGAAAGTAGTGGCAAGGCCAATATTGAATCTCCTCTCAAGGTGAATGATACATGTTGTATTTATGATGTCTTTTCCATGATTTTATCGTATCTATGGTTAATAGAATTTAAAACATATGATATTTGAGTTTCCAATATATTTGAGTTTCCAATGTTGGTGGATGTTCAGGTGTCTCATGATTGTGATATGGATGTTGTTGACTAATGATTAGTTAAATTGAATTTATTTACTTGCTTATAGTTATATTCCAAACTTAATTGTATTATTTATAATTTTAAAAAAAATACTTATATATATGGTATTATAGGGAGGGATCCTACAATTGAATGGTTAATCTTGATAACCCCCATGACTAGTCTTGCGTTAGCACCTTTTCAACTCACCCAAAGAATTTAGTATTGTGTAAAACCACCCAAAAACCAAGACATGGAATTGAGGTGAGATATGCAGAATAAGAATCCAATATCAATATATATAGTGCCCAAGGGAGAGGGGGCTTACCATATTTCTAGAAAATTGTCCAACTAAATCTCTTTCCCAAAGAATGGAGATGTTAGAGAGAGGAATATCATCCCATACCACCATTTTTTCTTTGTCTCAATGAGGTTTCAGAGGATGTTTATATTTGAGACTAGGGTTAACTCGAGCAGGAGAAGGGAGAGAAACAAGTTGGGAAAGTAAAAAAGGGTCAAAAAGTGATGAAGGAATGGAGCCATATTTCACTAGGGGAGAAATGAATGTTTCCTTATGTGAACAAGGTGGCAGCAAGGAGGTATGAACATGAGGAGGGAGGATAAATGATGGAAAACCCCTATTATTAATTTCTTCTTGGGATGTAAAAATGGATCCACCATGTGGACTGTCCTTACTGAAATCTAAAGGCTCCTTGTCCATGACTGCAAAGGGATGATCCTGAAACACTCACATAATGACTTATAGCAGTTATAGAGAAACATGAGATGGAAATTCAAGAAAAAGACCATGATAGGGAAAAAGAAAAATTGTGGTGACCAGAAAAATTTCCCTATAGAAACCTATAGAAGACAAAACCCTAGAAAAGAAATGCACGGGCCCCCCGTGTACCACCCCCCCCCCACCACCACCCACCCCCCGCCACTATTATCATGATCATTTTTATTAATATACTTCTATATTTTATATTTTATACTTTATATAAAATTATTTATAATATATATAAAATTGTTTAATTAATTATAAAAATTATTTTTAAATATTATTATAAATCTAGGAGACTTCTTGCTCATCATCTCCATTCTAAAAAGCTTGAATGTGGCATGTCACTCCCCAAAATATTTGGTTGTTGGATAATTGAAACACACATCAACATTGTAGCTTCCTTACTCAAATGCATCCATTCCCCATTACTTTCACATATTCTTTGCTTGGGTAATAGACGAGTTGATCATATTGCAAATCACGCCCTTAACAATAAGAATCCCTACCTAGAAGAACTTTAATCTCAAGCTCTCCTTGATCCATTCTAAAGATTTTGCATCTCCATTGCCCTGCAAGACCTCTCCCCCATGGAGGGTGCAACTGTGAGCCAAATGTCATGCTTATGATTCACATAAATGGTTATATTGACCACCTCACATTTCGTAGGTCAATCCCAATGTCCAGGTACACTTTGTTAATTCCTCACACATCGTGGTCATTAACAAACTCAGTGATCAGGTACATTTGCTTGGCTCTGAGTTATAGGAAAACGACAGTGTCCATAATGATATGGAAAGGATCCTTGAGCTAAAAGTATAAGGCAATTTCAAAGCACAATGACTTCCATATTTAGGCCTACTAGGGTCTCAAACAAATAGTATTGTCTATCTCTCTTTGTTGCAACATATGTCGCCCTTCAATCACCATGTAAATTGTTTTCATCATTGCTATGTTTGCATCTGTTGGCCCATCTTTTAGCATTCTTTGGTTCTCTCCAGGTTGGCACATATGTATATCATTGAACCTCCTATTTCACTCCCAACATATGCCTGCATCCACTTGAGCATTGTGGGGTTCAAGATGGCTGACAAACTTTAATTTGATGGTTCATCTATCATTGACGACCTTTTGTCTCCATTCCGTTCACCAAGTACTATAGGCGACTTCCTAGAATTCATAGAGGAATTCACTCACTATGGAAAGGGGCCTTTCATTGGAATCTTAATTGCTCCATTAGTTACAAGACTATAAAGGGTTCGGGACAATAGTACAAATTACAGCACCTTGGAGTTTTAGTCAAACCATGGTCATGATTGTGAAATTCAACCATTATTAGCTCAATTGACCATGGCCAGAGAGCTAATGACTTACGATTGTGTAAGCTAGAGCAACATGGCTATGGAGACAGTATTCAAGATCGTGGTCATGGATATGGTGGTTGGATATAAAGTCGTGAAGATCATGGTCGAGGTCATGGCCATGTCGTGGTGTTTGTGGTCGAGAACAATTTTCTCTATTCACTGCTCGTCAATGGTCTCGCTCTTCCTATTCGCCAATGAATGCCTCTCTAAGCTAAGTGTAGCTTTGTGCATGTCTTCCATCCTTTTAGTAGATGAAGTCTCTAAATATTTTCTTTCTTATTTTTGTAGCTACAAACATGTATGTCAATAGTCGATCGACACAACATATGTATTTTGGGAATCTGTTCTTTTACTAACAGTCTGGTTAAGCAAACCTTATTTAACCTTAAGCTTATTTACCTATCATAATAGTTTGGTTTCCCCATGGGAAGACTAGTAAGAAAGAAAGTGTTCCGTAATACCTCTTTTGATTAATGATATACCAAACTTTACACAAAAAAGAAAAATATTATTGTAAATCTATTTCTATAAAACAACTTTTTTTTAATAATTAAACTAAATTAGATCATTAACCAATTTATTTAAATAGAAAAAAATCTACCTACGATATTTAAAATACTATTTTTCTAATATAATATCAAAAATATGTTTTAAATTTTTATTTTTTATTACATGTATATATTAATATCAATAACTAAATCCACTTTAAAATTATTAATAAAGTTTTAAATATGGTTTTTGGAAATAGTATGAAATGCTTTATATTTTATATATGAAACTTAAATAATTAATTATTTTAATATTATTATAAATGTTCTTTATGTATTTGTATAACAATATTAATATTATATAGTGAATATTGTATAATTAAAATTAAAAATATTATTAAGAATTTAAATACTCTTAATTAATAGAATAGTTTTAATAATAATATGATGTGTTAATATATTGTTAATTGAGTTGAGTGATGTATTTTACAATCAATCATGAGGGGGATGCATAATTTTTGTGTTCAAATGAGGTTGACATATGTCTTTTTTAATATAAAAATCAAATATTTTTTAAATCAAAAAACAATGTTAGTTATGATAAAAATGAAAAATTAATATATGTATTTTGGTAGTTTTAATTACACTTATTATAAAATATTAATAATCTCACTATCACCATACTTATTTGGTATAACAACTCAATATAAAAATTATATGATAAAAATATTTCACTATCATTCTCAACTATAAATAAATTATTTATCCATGTCAAGTAAAATAATTTCATATCAACTTGAGAGATAAAGCACGTATAAGTTTAAAAATCTTAGTTTCTCTAGAAAAAATTTAAAAATCTTATCATTTCACTTTGAGTATGAGAAAGTTTTATAATTCTTGTACTTTTAAAAATATTTCAATAGACTTAAATATATTTAAATACCTACTTAACTAATTTCTTTCAATTCGAACTTCATATAGAGAAGGAAAAAAAAATAAAAATAATAAATAATTTTTAATATTGGATATAATAAGATATCGAGATATCTAAATGTTTAAAGAGGGAAACATAATCTTGGAATAGTGAAGTAAATAAATTAATATATAGCATTTAAAAAAAATTATTATTCAGTAATAAATTCATGTGAAATATTAAATAAAATATGTCAATATATATTAAATTAATTAATATAGATGTATATTAAACAAATATATAATACAAAATAAATATTTTAGTATAAAATAAATTTATAAATAAGATATTTTATAATATTTCAATATGTAATGAATGAAAAAAAACCTTTTAAAATGTTGTTTTTGTAGAAATACTAAAAGAAGTTGTACCTCTGTGATTAAAATATATCTATATTGGTTAATAGATAGATATTGAATACCAAAAATAAAATAAAATTTAATACAATTTTTTAATATCAAAATTTTAAAATTAAAATTATTTTTTATATTAATTAATAATCAATTTATATGATATAATATATATATATAATATAAATATTAATAATCCTAATTTAATTTTAATTTTTAATTTTAATTTTTTATTTAGTAAAAAATATTTTATTATATTTATTCAAAATAATCATGAAACTATCATAAATTGTGCATAACGGTCAATTAATTATATTGTGGATTTTTATGTAATTCATAAATATATTTAATTTTAGTGAAAAATATAATTAACTATAACTATTTATATAATTATTTATCTTTAAAATATATTATTTGAAATTGAAAAATTATTTTAACTTCAAAATAATATTTAAATGTGTTTTTTCCTGATGGGTGGAAGATATAGAAAACATCAAGAATATCGAGGCTAAGTTGTTGTTTCAATGAATTTTCGGAGAATGTGTAAGAGAAGCATAGTGCTTTGTCGTCATGGCATCTGGGTGATATGAATGAATAGTAAGGAATAGGATGAAAATGTGAATTTGGGTTACATTTTTGGTCTTTTTTTTCATAAAAATATATAATTTTTAGAAGTTTTTCAACTTTCGACAAGCCAAAGTAATTCTATTTAGAATTTCCTTTTACAGTAAAAAGAATCAAATTTCTATTGCTTGTTTTTTATAATTTTTTTATTCACATTTGATATGTCAACTTAGCAATTGTTTGGCTGTGTATTCTTAAAAATCAAGGGATTCATAAAAAATCATGTTTTTTGGCCCCAGTGTATTCTTTGTTAACCTTGAGTTTTTGAAAAAAAAAATGTGTTGCAACAATCTAGATAGACTCTACTTCGATATGACCATATTTACGAAGCCAACAGATGCACAACATAATTGATAGAATTTTTTGAATTCAACCAATATGAAAACTACATATTTTGAAGATGTTTAACATAGCACCATGTTTCTCCAAATATTAGTTAAAAACTACTGATTAAAGAAGACGGACCAACATAATGCACCATAAAATTTCCATATTTTTTCACAGTGTATTTTGGAAGATACATAATTTTGATTTCATTGAATCATAATGACCTTCAGAATTTTTTTTACACATTTTATAGAAAATTAGTTGAGATTGAAAAAATCTAGGAAATACCATAAAAATTTTATCTACTCAAAGTAGATTTTATTTTGCAAAAGTTGGCATTGGCTCCGAAAGTAAATTCACCATATTTTATGGAGTTTAACCTTTCCAAACTTGGAGAAAGGTGAACAGAGTCAAGTTGTTGTAGATTTGCAGGTTTTTGGTTGAAAAAAATTTCAGCCAAAAAAATAAATAAATAATAAAATAAAATAAATTCAACTGAATTAAGTTTTTCTATGAATGGACATCAAAATTAGTGGAAAATATTTACACCAAATATTTTAAAAAGCTTGGCCAAAAAACCTATCCATATTTTCCATCCGCCGTGAAATTGAAACGATGTGACCCTTTGATATAACTATTTCATCCAAACGCTATGAATAAACTTGGTCAAAATTTCATCTTTCACACTCACATTCGTCATGTGCGCCTTTTGAATACCAAACTTTTTTTAATCTAATTTTTGGACATAATATTTTTTTGGGCTGGATTTTTAAAGTGGGTTTTTTGGTCCAAATTTTTAAAATGAGTTTTTTAGGCTGAATTTTGAAAGTGAATTTTTTGGGCTAAATTTTGAAAGTGAACTTTTTTATGCTAGATTTTGAAAGTGAGTTTTTTCGCTAGATTTTGAAAGTAACTTTTTTGGGCTTGATTTTAAAAATCTACATAGATTGATTTATTATGGGAAATCAAAGAAATTTCAAGAGAAAATATGGTTGAATTAGAGACATTAAGGCTCGTAGAGAATACTAGAGGGGGTATATACACCTCAACCTGGGTTGGATGGTCATCTGTCTGATTTCTGTTATGGGAGAATAAAGGTCAAAGGGGATACTTGTTAAGTTGGTGTGGGACTTCCACCTGCATAAGTTGAGAAATATTTGGAACTCACCTAAGGAGGTTTGTAGTTTTATTGAGGGTGTTGGTTAAATGTTTATTGTGTGGGCATATCTGCAATGAGCCTTTGGTACTGTAGCAGAGCAAAGTAGTATGCCTCTCTATCACAAGGTGTCCTCGAAGTTGTGACTTCCATGCTTTGGCAGTGCTTTTCTAGACCTAGAAAAAGTACCATGCATTTGGATAGCGTTAAGCATTCATTGGTCTATGTTTTTTCCTTTGTTTTCCTATGGTTTAAGGAGCTTCTTCATTGTTGGGTTTGTTTTGCTTTCCTCTGTGTATAAGGTGGAGTATTGATGTGTTAAGAGCCCTCTTTGCGATAAGTTCCATGGCCCCTCTAGCTTTGGTTGGTGTCTGGGGTTATATTCTTGGTAGTTGCTGATTCAAGTAGTTTTTTGGTAGAATGGTTTCTCATTTATCTCTGGTTCTGCCCCACCTATAAAGTTGGGCCACATGGGGGGGAATTTCTACCACCTATTATGGTGCAACTTGTGGGGTTTGGGTGTAGTTGTTCTTGTGTGGAAAAGGGGCAGTGACTCTATGAGCTTGTCTCCATTGGTGCTAGTGGTGTCAAAGTTTTGGCAATTTTCAGTTGTTGAATTTTCTGGGTTGGGAGTTACAGTGGAATTTTGCCGGGGAGTCTTGTAGTTTGGAGCCGTTGGAACATCATCAAACCTACCATGCAGTTCCTTTGGGGTGGTGGTAGGCTCGTGGTAGGAGAGGGTTGGGTCCAAGGGCACATTTGAATAAGGATGACTGTAATCTGGGGAAGGTTGTTGGCCCCCCTCTTGAGAAACCCCTAGACTTGGTGGTTCTCCCTCCTTTGTTTGATTCTCTAGAGAGCCAAAATAGTCGGATATCCTCTCTTCTAGAGCAACTCAATCATGATTGACATGAATACCTTAATGCAAATATAGAATTCCTCAATGAGATACAAAGAAGTCAGTGGAGAATTTAGGATCAATTGGATTATTTGTTTAAATGACAAAAGATGAATTATGGAGAAGTTGGAGCACTTGGACAGGAGGCTCTCTGATATGGAAAAGCATTTCCACTGGATTATCAACTTCCTACCTCCCTTGGTACTTTGGCATAGATCCTAGTTCTAGTCAATTCAACAGACCCCTGATGATTGTAGGCTACCTTTTGGTGCTTAATGTTTTATGGTATTACTGGCCATACTCTTTTTGGTTTTCAAAGTTGTATAGGGATCATTTTTTGTGTTTTGATGTTAGGCTTATAGCCAACAAATCTGGTAAGAGTGGCGCTAGAAGAATTAGAAAAACTTGGAAAAATAGTTATCAGTAATATAACTTTCAATCAAATTAATTGAAGTTTTTAGATTAAAAAAAGAGATTTAAATTTGTTTTTAATTAGTTAATAGTTTTAATTTCTCTAAATTATTAGGTGAACCGTACAAAACTCAAAGTTTAGAAGAATAAAATTCTACCTAAACTACTAAAAAACTATTTTATATAATATAGCTTTTCTTTAATCACAATAATGATTAATTTATTTATAACAAATAAATAATACCCTCGATTGGGGTGACAGCAAGGTGAGAGGTTGCGGTGGGATTCATGCCATGGTCAAGGCAATAATGAAAGGGATTGGCGGGTGGCTGAAAGGATACCTCCACACATGCCTTCCCATGTGTAAGGTGTTGAGGCAGTTTGATGCTCTCATGTCTCGGTATTTGAAATGCTTTGTACGTAAGAATTTTGGTTTTATCGTGGGTGACCCAAACTGGCTAGCTCACTCTGACACCAGCTCCATAGGAAGCATCAAAGAGAGCATTATCATTTAGGTGGTAGCATAGGATATTTCTTAGGCTTGGAACCCAGTTGCAGTTAGCGAAATCCACCCTCTCAGCCACTGTAGTAGTAGGTATGTTTATAATATAATTTCCATGAGTGTTTTGTCCCCTATGTTTTGTTGGTGTTTCTCTAATCAGATGATGGATATTCCTGGTGTGTCCTTTTGGTTTAGAATATAATATTTTTGTCATATATGGGGAGTAGAGACCAGCCATTTTGCTGGCTTATATGGGACTTTATGGTCCTTAATTAGAAAATTTGATGTTTGTTTTAGTGATCCCTCATCTCTGGTGTGCATGCAATCTTAGAGTTCGGTCTTAATTATGGTGTTAATCCATTGTTCAGGGGTATCTATCTTTTCTTCTGGTCCTCAAAAGAACCCTCTACCTGGTTTGAAATGGGGAGGGTTTATGTGGGTATTCCTGGGCTTTCATCTTGTCTTTTATTTATGGATTTATAGTTCTTGTTGGGCCAATGCAAGCAAATTATTTGATCAAACACATGTCTTGAGGGTGGGGAAAACCTTCTTTCACTCGTCTAAAGTTCCCAGTTTGATTACATGTGTTGCTCTAGCACTTCTAGGCCTGAGTCTTAACTTAGTTAATTGGCTCCATCCCTAAGGCATTCTTCCAGTGTGTTAGCTTGTAGCCTGGATGAGGTCCTCGAAGGTGGAATTCTTGGTGTTTGAGAACAACTGCCAATTCTATCCTTGCAACCCGCAACACCATCAAATGGCTCAGCCGGCTTCGAACAAGCGACGAAAATACACAGTGTGGTCGTGGCCATATGCAAGGTCAGGGTCGTGGTTATAGTGGTATTCAAGCACAGTCTCAACCCACCATCTATCAACATCATAGAAATATTGGGGACTTCATCTTAGAAGCAACTCAGTCCTATAAGATGAATACTCATCCTTGAGCCCATCAGATAATTCTGGGTTAGATAGTGAACTAAAACATCATTCGGAGGCAAGTGGATTAGAATTTGATGAATGGAGGATCTCATCCCAGATTCGAGTCATACCAAAGGTCAATACACCCAATTCCGCAAGCCCTTTTTTATTCTGGATGATGAAAAACCTCTTGGAAAAAGCTGTGGTGAGCACCTTTGCAGGAATTTTGGGGTCATCCGTTGAAATACAAGAAATCCACCATGAATTCCAACTCATTAAGTGTGAGATACAACCACAAAATGCTCGTCTAAGCCACATTGAGAAGCATATTCCTTGCCTTCCACAAGCTGAATTGCCGTGATCTAGTGCCCAAGACCCAACATTTCTTTGTACAATTTAGATGTTTAATTTTGATATGTAGATATGAATAGTATGAAGCTTGTGTTTTTCGGTTATAGACATATAGTAAATAAGAGATTTAAAGACACTCAGGTTTATCTAGCTTTGCAAAACATTCCCAGGCTTTTCAGATTTTGGCTGGCCTATAATGTTGTCAGATAACCAACAAACCTACTTTCTCAACAGGCAGGTTGAAGCTATCCAATCATGAATAATGTTATATATTACCTATTTGTTTTTTAAAATGAAATAAATTAAATTAAAAATAAATAAATAAATAAATAATATAATTATAATTTCTAACCATTAACCATTAACCATTAACCAATATATATATATATATGAAATCCATGAGTTCTGATTCATTCATTAGATTTGATAAAATTTCTTGTCAAACTCTAATTGATTTATTTGATGGAGTAGAGCTGAAATTCTCACCATATAAGCCTCAAATTCTTTTCCTGAATCATTATTTTTGTGATTAATATGGATGTGACTTAGTTTCCAAAATAATAAAAACACTCAAAAATTGATTGAACAAAATCGTTCATTAGATTTGGTAAAATGACTTGTGAAGCTCTCGTGGATTCATTTGATGCAGTAAGGCTGAAAATGTCATTAGTCATTGTAAATATCAAATTATTTTTCATTAGTCATTGTTTTTTTTTGCTTAATAAGGATGTGAATATCAAATTCTTTTTCATTAATCATTGTTTTTTTTTTATTAATAAGGATGTGACTTTTTCAATAAAGATGTGATTTTAATAGGGATGTGACTTTTGTTTAATAAAGATGTGATTTTAATAAGGATGTGACTTTTATTTAATAAAGATGTGATTTTTTAGTTTGCAAAATAATAAAAACGCTAAACAAAATTTCAAAATACAACCAATGTGACTTAATTTTGTAAAAACAATATAGTTAACAAAAAAATCCATAAATATGACTTTTTAATATAAAGGTGTAACCATCATAAGTGATTGGGAAAGTGTTTATGAATAAGTTTTTCCCAAAATTAAATAAAATATATATGTAATATTGTAGCAAATATAGGAAAAGAATTATGAGAGAATGTTCAGTGAAATGTCATTATCGAAAGTGTCTATGAATAAGTTTTTTTCAAAATTAAATAAAATATATATGTAATATTGTAGCAAATATAAGGAAAGAAATATGAAAGAATGTTCAGTGAAATATCATTATCATTAGTAATTATAGAAACAATTTTTATGAAAGTAAGAAAAAAATAAATTTATTTTATTTGGTATCCTATTAAATTTATTTGAATTTAAATTATTCTGTATACTTTATAAATATATATTAAAAATTTTATTTTTATTTATTATTTTTTGATAATTATAATATATATTATTACATTTCTATTATTAATATAATAAATATTTTTATCTTTTATATGGTTTAAAAAATTATTTTATATAAAAGAATTAATTTTTACTAAAAATGTTGATGGAAACTATTTTTGAAAAATTAAAATTATCACAAAAGTCTTGTGAACTTCACACATTGTCCATCCTAGTAAAATTGCTATAATAGTCATGCATCTGTGTTCGTACGTTGCCAAATTGTCAATGTATACAAGAAGTGTAAAGCTGGGGTGCAGTTGGTGCACAACTCATTTAACAATAACGAAGAAAATAATGAAATCCAAATAGTTGAAGCTGAGTGTTCCCCACACGCACTCAACCCAGCTTACGTAATGTGGTTGTTAGGGTTAGGTTCCATATTTGACAGTTTAGATATGCTGACTCACGTTTCTCGGGCCCATGTCTCTGATTTTGATTTTTCATAAAATTAAATTAATGAGTGAGAATTTTTGTTCATAAAATAATATTAACAATTTTCTTTATTTTTAAATATATTTTATAATTTAATATAAATTTTTAATAATAATGAAATTATATGTATATGTATCTTTGGATTTGAGATTTAAATAAATAAAAAGCAATTTTTGGTATTTTTACTAATTTATATCTATAGATTATTGGGAATAAAGGAGAAGATCATATTGCATAATGAGGATGATATTAAAATTATTATTACTTTCAAATTTAAGGAGAAATTGTGGAGCAATACAGAGTTAGAGGAAAAAAGGAAGGTAAGATATTTTAAACAGATGACCAACCTCAATCATGAAAACCAAAATTATTTTTCCATCTTGACTAGTGCTAAGAAGAAAATGGGCATTGTCAAGAACTAATTCCCATGACCTTCATGGTGAAACTAGGGGTTGGTTTGCTATAGGGATTTGTTCTCGTTTAGATAGACAAGAAACCCTCTCAAGTTTTCCTGGAACCTAAGGCAAACGGATTAAGGGATCTACTAAGCTATGTTTAGACCCATTCAATAATGTGAATAATAAGTTGGAATAGACAATGTAAGGGTAAAGGGTTAGCTATTTATCCTTTCACATAGATTAGCAAGAGCGATCAACAGGGTTAAGAAAACGATCCCAACCAACTCCAAAGATCAATCTTGCACACAAAATAAAGAAAATATAGCCTTGTTGTAGTTGTTGCAATGCCCTCCAAAATTTTGGCTTACACTCAATTTTAGAGCCTTCTTTAGTCTTGTACATTGTTGACGCAAACATTAGAGCTTATCTCATGAGATTTCTTGTAGTGTTTTGTTCCTTTTGGCATGTTGGGTTAACTGTCGTCTTTTGACATGTTTGGTTGTTGCATAATGTTTACAAGCCTATTCTGATGGTTTCAAAAGGTTGTCTTTGTGTATACAAGTTGTTCTAACTATGCAAACATCTGTCGCACTCATGCACAAAGTCTTGAGCATTATCGCACAAGTGTCATCACAATCATCCCAAAGTCTATCTTAAGTGTCACGCTTGTCGTATCTTGTCATAAAGCAGTCACATGAAGAGAAATGCTTTGTTCATGTGTTCAGATGATCTATCTTATCATGTCATTAAAGTATTCTAAGTGTGTGATCACAGTCAAGGTTCATCACAGTTCATCACATATCTCATTGATCCCACACTTAACCATTTTCAAGAAATTTCCTGACCGATCAACCTAGCCTCTCCGGGCCCCCCTTGGGTTGTGCACTGTGCAGTCTTGTCCCTCTAGTTCTGACCTTGTTGTTTGTCACTATGCAAATGCACAATTCCAGTCCCCCAAGACTGATGCACTGCACAGTTTCTGTGCCCAAGTCTCGGTCTTGACCTCTAGAATTGCTCGGTCTTGTCCTCTAGCCCGACTTAAACTGCACACTTCACATCCTCAAGCCTCAAGTTCATCCCCTAAGTCCTTTAACTATGCATCTGTGCAGAAACCCAACCTCCCTTGACTCCCAAAACTGCACAATTGGCTCTCCCAGTGTCCATTCCCTTAGCCTAACTCCACTGGCTCTAGAAACTGTGCAGTCTTGTCCTTTAAGCCTCCCTAAGCTGCATGTTGTGTATTCTCAGAGATCAAGCTTTTCCCCTGGCTACTGAAACTGCACACTGCATAGTCACTAAGTCCCTCTTCCCAGCCTATGACTTGTTCCAAACTCATTTGGTGGATCAAAATGCATCATCTTAGACTAGGGGGTTTTCGAATTGATGTCATCTCGTCATGAGTCAATTGCAGGAATAGGTACCCTATCATGTCATGGAAAGATGATGGAGAAGGAGAAGGAGGGAAGCATGCCTAAATACACTCTTGTAGCCGAACTTACAAGTTGATCAATCAAGAGAAAGTGAAGGGACACAAGTTTGCGACCACTATCCAAGACTAAAGATCATTGAAGATTCCACATCTCCAAGCCATGCAGAGGTGAAGAGAAAGCATCTTCAAGAAGACATCCAACACTTAGCAGCAACAATGACTTCATGTTTCCACATTATCAAGCAATCCACGTCAACAGTGTCATGTCATGTCATGCCATTACTGGTCATATGCCACATCAATATTGTGGATCATGTATAGTGTATTCAAATGTATTGTAAAGTGGAATTCCAAAGGACACACGGAATGTAAAGAGTCATGTAAGTTGAAAATTTAGAGGAAGTCAAACAGTCATGAGGGTAGTCAAAGAGTCACCCTTAGGGAAACTTTTAAGGGCTAATATTCGTAAGAGGGCTAATTTTCAATGCTTTTTCCAAAATAAAGATTCTTTAATTTCCATTTTTCTAAAAATTATTTGCGCAAATTTTATAGTGTAAAATTGTTGTACCTTAAAAATCACCAAAAATTTATATAGAGACTAAATAAAATTATAATAAATTTGAATAATTTTACGAAAACATTGCCAAACATTTTGCAAATTGCATATTATGTACTAGCGATATTAATCAAGATTTCTAAACTTTAAAATGAATTTCTATCTTTAAAATTTTCTTTGGTCACCCTTGGTTATAAATACTCCCCCATTGTATGAACAAAAGACTTTTCACCTTCGCTACTCCCATACGACATTAGAGAGATCAGCTAGTTCTTTGAGGAACAAGGACTGGCTCCAATGCTCCATTACTGGGGCTAGTGATGTACATTGTAAATATGTGTCTTGGATTTTTTACTTAATAACAGAAGCCTTCAAGGCTAACACATTCTTGATGCATGGAATATGAATGTTTATAAGACTATCTGTGGATGTTTTTATTTCATATTTTCTTTCACATGTGTTAAGATAGTTGAATTATTTCAATTATTTTAGTACTTATCTTATTGAAAATGTGTTGTAATGGTTGTTATTGTTGTCCCATCCTTGTGGACTATTCAACGAGATGTTAGACAAATCTTTCTTCAGTTGTTGGTTGTAACGACTGTCGCATCCATTGAGGACTATTCTATTGGATGTTAGATGGACCCTTCTGGTTCACATGTGTCTCTTTTTGGGTGGTACTATTACCTCTCACTTAGAGGCTCACTTTTCTCCCCCCTCTGCAGTAGAAGAACCTTGACAAAGTTGTAAGTGAACACTCACCAGGAACACCTTCTTGCTTTTCAAAGATACGATTGCATCCCTCTCTCTTGCTAACAGTTACAGCCAAGGAAAATCTTTAATAATTCGGCAACCAATCCTTTATACCGGATGGGACTCCTACACCAAATGGTGTGAGGTATAATTGGTACTTCACATCAGGGAGATCCCCTAAATGTTGGTGGGTCTAGCATCGTGAACATTTCTAGCGCTAGAAGGAGTTCAGCCAGTGTTTTATGGCCGATAATCCCACCGAACCCAACATCTCATTTTCTGGTCAAGGCACTAACATTCATTTCACCTCCCCTACTCGTTTTTCTGAAGTTGGTGACTCTTCTCAGCCCAAGCCTTAACAGACTTGTGAAATCCCATACGATCAGATTCAGGTCATTCATCCTATAACATGTCAATTTGCAAAAGTTGTTGGTTTGATCCCGAGAGTAATCAGTCTTCCATATTCTTTGAAGAAGAACAACACCACCCCCATAGGGATAGCGGTTTCTACTCTTGAATATGTGGATTTTTCCACTCTCGAAGAATTAGTAGACTCTGTGGAAAGGGAAGAAGAACCTCCATTCTTTCATGGTGGTGATGGAGATAAAGTTGTTATCTCAAATGCAACTTCTATAGGTCAAGCGAAGGAGAGTAGAGGAAGAGGAAGAAGAGCCATCAGATTCTAACAAAGAAGAGGAGGACAGTGAAGAAGAAGACATGGCATACCAAGATCTGGATTAGATGACTCAGGGCCCACTTTCACTTCTGGGTGTTCTACACAAGATGTTAAAGCATTTAGAGAAGCTCTTGACGAAGTATGACCCTGATAAAACAGTGAATGTTGAAGACCATCTAGACAACTTTTACCTACATCTGCAAACATTGAGGTACATCATGATGATGTTGCATGTAGACTCTTTCCTTGTACCTTGGATGGTAGAGTAGTTGTACGGTATCATAGCCTCCCTCCAAACTCCATCCAGAAGTGGAGGAGGTTTAAGAAAATCTTCCTTGAAATTTTTGTTGATGATAAAATCCCCGCCATGTTATTGAAACCGCTAGGTAATCTTAAGATGGAGCAAAAGCAGGAAATGAAGAATTTCAATCAGAGATTCAACTGCATCTTGAATAAATTTCCAGAAAACATGAAACCTTATCACTCCATCACAACAGATTATTACACTCATGCCTTGCTAGCAAGAATTGTGCAGTTTGTGAAGCGAATTGTGAAACAAACACTAATGGAAAATTATGAAGAGGCTATCATTGTTGAGAAGGAATTTCATGCAATGAGAGTCATCTTAGATGATGAACTAACAAAAGACTCCAAAGACACGAGTAAAAGGTCTCAGGCCTCCATGAGCAAGGAGAAAGAGAAAGAGTTTTTTGATCTTGAAACCTTGACCCATTTTGTTAAGAATCTATCAAATTAGATGGCAGAGCTCAAACAAATGTCAAGTGAGACTTATGTAAGTAGCAAGCCTCCTAGATTCAGCTTGTTCAGAAGGATTACAACTTATGGCAGTAGTAGCAACTAACCGACAAAGTCTGAAAAAGCTCCAATGTTGCATTGAATATCTAACACTTGGGCACATATCAATATTGTTCATATAATCAAGAACAACATTATGAGAAAACATTCCCACAGTGGAATCATGCCATGAGCATGATTTCTACGCATATTTTTGATGTGATAATGGCTAAGGAGCAGACTAAGCATGCAGAAGAAAAGAAAGAAGTTGTTGTAGTTAATGAAACTCCATGTGTTGGGTATACATTAAACATGTTCAATTTTATACTCACATCCCAAAAGAGTACTACTGACAAGCAGTCTCGCAGTGATGGTCTACCCCAGAAGCAGACTAACTGATACAACTCGAGAAGAAAATGGCCAACCACTGCAGTCGAGTTATTGAAGTAGAAATTTAAAAAAAAATTGTTGAGGAAAATCAGTCCACCAGTCAAATCAGTGCAAGACACCCAGAGCAAGCCTGGGTAATAAGTCTCAACGAAAAATTCTTCCACGAGCATTAAGGATGAAACCATCACTCCGGAAGTCGTAGACCAGGTTACATCCCCAGAAACTTTGACAATTCTTCTCATTGTGGACTACAACATAGTTGATGACATGAAGAAGGTTTGTATGAACATTTCAATGTTTGAGTTAACAAAAATCACAAGCCAGTGGGAAACCCTTTTATGGGCACTTAGGCTGACCACCACAAGTAATGTTGCATCTTCATACAAGGGATCTAATAATTCTTCTAGTTCTCTCGAATCTGTACTTAATGCTTTAACGATGGATGAAAATACTCTCTGCCCACCTTTTTTATTAACTTTTGAAATCTTTAATTTCAATGTACACAATTGCTTCGTTGATTATGGTGCATCATTGAGCGTAATTCCATTATCTGTTGCCAAGAAAATCAAGGCAAATGGGACAAAACAGATGCATAGATTATTCAGCTAGACGGAACTCATGTCCATGTAATTGGTGAACTCAAAGATATCATCATTCAATTATCATCTAACAGATAAGTCCACCAATGTATCAACATAGTGATTGTGGACATTCTGGAAGCATACAAAGTGTTGTTGAGCAGAGACTGGTCTAGCAAGCTACAAGGGTACTTCACCATGGACTGGTCACATCTATGACTTCTGTATAAGGGAAGAAATAAGCATATCTAGATGGATTCAAAACTATATATGAAACACATTGTCACTCCCTTGAATGGACATAATGAACCAATGGCTTTCGCATAAATAATTTTTGGCAATTTCTTCCTGGAAACCTAACTAGGGTGTTATCTTGCGCAGCCATCCCCAATACCATTAGATACACAATTGGAGTTCCTTCCTAGTCCAACTGGTGAAAATGACCTTTGTAAAGTTAGTAGTAGTTGTAGAAGTACTAATGTAGTTCCCAGTCCCTGTACATATGATATGTGGACTTTGTACTTTGATGGTTCCAAAACACAAGATGGCTCTGGAGTTGGTTTTGTTTTAATAGATCCACTAAAAAGAAAGAATTTGATCTCTAGCACTTGGAATTTGAGTGCACGAACAACACTGTAGAGTATGAAGCACTCATCTTGGGCTTGAAAAGAGCCATTGACCTTAATGTTGGCATCCTGAAAGTAGTAGGTGCCTCAACAATTATGGTGTGACAGGTATGCAATACCAAACATTATGTGTCACCTCAATTTAGAAGTTATCAACAAGAGGTATAGTGTCTGATTTCACATTTCCAAGCTTTCAATTTCATTTTTGTTCCAAGAATGTGTAACAGATTTGTGGATGCATTAACAAATGTTGCTGCTAGGTTGTCACCATTGAGGGATGATTTTTCTGTTGAAATTATTTATAAGCCTTTTGTCCTCAACAATATCACTAATTTACACATTTTTTATGATGACCAAGAAATATTGTGCTTCATGGCGAACATTTATGTGTTCAAAGATGTAGTGATCGATGAGGAAGCGCATGAAAAGGCATTGCAGGATGCATCTAGTGCAAGTAAAGGAAATCTCATCCCCAAAGATGTGGTATCATTGGAGAAGTTGTATGACTGGCATAATCACTTATGGGGACTTTTCAATGCTAAGACCTATAGTTCCACATTGTCACACGAACTAACTTGGGAACAAAAAAAGATCTGAAGTATGTCAATCTCGGTACTTGTTGTACATCACAACAACGACAAGCCTTTATCTAATTATTCAAACAAAACTGAGATGTTTTCGTGTGGACGTATGATGAGATTAAAACATATGACACATGAATCATCCAGCACGTGACACCAATAAAGGAAGGGGAGAATCATCCAACCATTCCAACAGAAGTTGAGAAAAGTACATCTAATGCTTGAGCCTCTTATTCAGAAAGAGTTGAGGAAATTGTTGATGCTTGGATCATATACAGAGTGCAGAACTTAACGTGGGTGTAAAATTTTGTCCCGGTGAGAAATAAGTCCAGGGAAACTTGTTTATGTCTATATTTCTAAAACCTCAATCACGCCTCAGACAAGGAAAACTACCTTATGTCATCCATGGAACAAATATTGCAAACAATATCAAGGTCAAAGATGTTTTCTTTGCTAGATGATTGTTAGAGATACAACTAGGTTTTGGTTTCAGAGTTTGACAGACTTAAGACCACCTTCTAAATGAAGTGGGGTATGTTTGGATTCAAGAAAATGTCATTTGGGTCAATCAAAGCTAGTTCAACATTTCAATGTGCCATGGACATCGCTTTTCGCAGACTAATTGGATAGAGAATAGTGGTCTATCCTAATGATGTAACAATATTCTCCAAATAGAGTTTAGACCACATATGCCACTTAAAGAAGATTTTTCAGCGATGTCGCAAGGATGGGATATCCTTGAATCCCAAGAAAAGCGTCTTCGTAGTGTCCAAGGGCAATTGCTTGGGCTACATTATTCCCAAAAGTGGGATCAAGGTAGACCTGGACAGGGTCAAAACAATCACATAGATTCCATTCCCAGTGAATAAAAAGGCTATGCAGTCCTTCTTGGGGAAAATCAACTTCCTCTGCAAGTTCATCTCTGACTATGCCAAGATTTTCAAGCCAATACAGGAGATGGTGAAGAAGGATGCATTTTATAAATGGGATCAAAGGGAAAAACATGTGTTTTCCTATACTAAGTAGGCTATTACAGAAGCACCCACATTGTACAACCCAAACTTTAATAAGGATTTCTTGCTCTAAGCTTTTGCTTCTGACACTTCTCTCACTGTTGTGCTCACCCAAAAGGATGAATTGAACAATGAGCATCCTATCTCCTTCATGAGCGCAAGTCTACAAGGATCAATGCTTAACTACCCCACCATGGAAAAAAAGGCTTATGTGGTATACAAGGTAGTAAATCACTTTCCTCCATATTTGTTGAAAAATCATTGTATTATCTTTATCCCACGCCTAGCAGTCATATCACTACTCGTCCAATGAGAGTTGGGTGAAAGGAGAGTGAGCTAGATAACCAGGTTGCAAGAATATGATCTAGAAATCAAGCCAATTCACACAATCAAGGACCATGGTCTTTTTTGACTAGCGAAAAAGGTAGTAAACACAAAGGAAGAAGAATAAGATCTTTCAATATGGGAGCAAGAAACTGAGATGTACAACATTGAGCGAGCCTCCCCCAATACTAGCACAAACTCATGGTACACAATGTGCACTAATACCTTGAGCATGACACAATGCCCTCCCACTTTTCCACACAATAGAAAAGGGCACTCATAATTAAAGCATTATCCTATTAGTTGGTGCATGGGGTGTTGTTCAGAAAGCACCACAACGGAGTACTTCTCAATTATTTGGAAGAACATGATTCAGAAAAAGTATTGTGTGATTTCCACAACGGACCAGTCAGGGGACACTTTGCAGGCAACACAAAAATGCATAAGGTTATGCGAGCCGGATTTTACTGACCTACATTATTCATAGATGCTCATTCTTACACCTGCAAGTGTCTAGTCTGTCAGAGGTGTGCTGAATGAAACAAGAAGTTAGTCACCCCACTACAACCCATTGTAGTGGAAGAACCCTTTAAATAGTGGCGCTTGGAAATTTTTGGGGAAATTTCCCCACATTCATCAAAGAAGCACCGCTACATCCTTATTACCACATATTACTTCATGTGATGGGCAGAAGCAGTTCCACTCAAACAGGTGAATGATAGTCATTAGCTTTCTGCAGCAGAACATTATTTCTAGGTTTGGCATTCCTTCTTCACTTTTTTTTTACAATGCAACATACTTCTCATCACTAAGACTTCACATTTTTTCATTGGAAAATGGTATTATATTGAAACATTTATCTAATTATTATCTGCAAGGGAATGGTCTTGGTTAATCCATGAATAAGAAACTAATCCACATTATCAAAAATACCATATTCTATGAGCAACAAAACTAGGACTCTGCTTTGGTAAATTCCTTATGGGTTAACTAAGTCATGACAAAACCTTCCTTGAAAACCTCCCCTTACTTCCTAGTGTACGAAAAAGAAGCCATCCTTTTGCCTATCATCTACTTGCCTTCTCTCTTACTTTCACAAGAATCCCAAGGAAATCCATGTATATTAGTGCAGCATAGGATGGATACCCTTCACAAGCTATAGGAAGAAAGGTTGAAAACAAAAGAAAAAATTTCACTTCACGAGAATTGTACAAAGAGGTGGTTCGATAAGAAGTATGTACGAAAAAACAACTTCAATGGGGATTACTTAGTCTTAATGTGGGATAAATCCCACGAGAACAAAGGCAAACACACTAAGTTTCAGTCCCTATGGATTGGGCCATTCACGGTGCATGAAAATCTTGGCCAACACACTTATCATCATCAATCACTTGATGGGAAGATTGGCTCTCTCCCCATCAATGGCCAAGACTTAAAACATTATTTTCAATGAAGATCTGAGGTTATGCCCTAAACTGTGTACATAGTCTTTTATTTTGTTTTTCGCTTGTTTGATTGAGTTTTATTTTTGGTTTTCGTCATGTGAATAAGTGTTATATATGTACATGTTGTGGCTTCTAAGTATGTGTGTGGTTGAATCCTAACTAATGTTGTGACACTTCAGCATTTGGCTAGCCTTCTATCCATATTCCTTTTGTTGGTTACATCTTTTGGTCGATGAAGTTCTGATGGAAAATATGATCTGTCTATAAGGAGATTTTTGGTCCAACCATGAACCCATGTCTAGTCCGGAAGCCTCATGCCTACACTCAATATTTATGTTTTGGTATCTTCAAGCTTATACAACTAGTAGAAATGGGGAAGGGGAAAATCTAAATTATCAAACCTAAATCATAGGTCTATATATGCTTCTCTGAAGGAAAAACCTCTACTACTCTCAATAAGTCGGAATCCCTCTTCTACCCCAAAATAAATAAGTGTCGATGCACAATTAGCTTTAAAATAAATAAATAAAGGCAAAACAAGAGAAAGGGCTCCTGCGTAGAGAGGTGAAGAAAGCAACTCTGTCAGGGTAATGTCTAGGCTCGCTGGTAGTGGAGCAATGTTTGTTTTCCTACGTGACTATGTCAGGGTATTTTCCAGGCCTATTGGCAATAGAGCAACACCACAGATGAAAAATTATACTCGAAAAGCATTAATCTCGCGACCTACATTACCCTGCCCAACTCGAAACATTGTGATTTTGTTGAATCTTATGTTTTGTTCAACCGAGAAGGTATAAAGGGGACCATGTCTATTCATGGGGAAAGTGGGAAGACCAAAGTAATTTGCATGATAAATAAATACTCCTTGAAGAACCAAGGCCCTGCACATAAGAAGTTAACCAAGATAGAGAAGTGGGAGTTCAACTAGTGTGTCACCAAGTGTCGTAGCTACTGCAACACCCTCCAAAATTTTGGCTTACACTCAATTTCAAAGCATTCCTTGGTCTTGTACACTATTTTCACAAAGAATAGAGCTTATCTCATGAGATTTCTTGTAGTTTTATGTTCCCTTTTTCATGTTGGGTTAGCTGTCATCTTTTGGCATGTTTGACTATCATGCAATATTTACAAGCCTATTATGATGGTTTCAAAGGGTTGTATGTGTGTATATGATTTGTTCTAACTATGTAAATAATTATTGCACTCATGCAATAAGCCTTGAGCATTGTCACACAAGTATCATCATGATCGTCCCAAAGTCTATCTTAAGTGTCCCACTTGTCATATCTTGTCGTAAAGCACTCACACGGAGGGAATTTATTTGTTCATGTGTTTGGATGATCTATGTTGTAATGTATTCAAATTATTCTAAGTGTGTGATCATATTCAAGGTTCATCACAATTCATCACCTATCTCATTTATCCCACACTTAGCCATTTTCAGGAAAAGTTCTGGACCAAACAACCTAGCCTCTCCTGAGTTGAACATTGTGCAAACTCAACCCTCTATATATGACTTCACTTCTTAGTACTACACAATGTGTAGTTCCTATCTCCCAAGACTGTTGTACTACACAGTTTCTGTGCCCAAGTCCCATCCTTGACCTCCAAAATTGCACAGTCTTGTCCTCCATTCTGGCTTAAATTGTGCATTTCGCATCATCAAGACTAAATCTCATCCCCTAAGTCCTTGAACTGTGTATAATCCCAACCTCCATTGACTCCCAAAACTATGATTCACATGAATCCTTTCACTCGTCAAGCATACAAAGAGGCATATACAAAGGATGAGGACTTTAAGGATGCATATCAACAATTATAGGGCTAGATTCATGTGCATGATTGTGATAGAAAATTGATTATCATATCCAAAATTGTTCGCTTTATAGGTTGAACAAGCTAAGTGTTCTTAAAGGTGGGTGAGTGCAACTAATTAGAGAAGATCACACCTCCAAGGTTGTAGGGAAATTTGGTGTTGGGAAGAAATTTGCCAATTTTCATAGGCATGTTTACTGGCCTAGGATGAGAGAATATGTAAGTATGTTCATTAAAGGATGTATACCTCATTGTACCAACAATCCTAGTAATAGTAAACAGGGTTTATACCATCCCTTACCTATTCCCACTTGTCCATGGGGAAGCAGGTACATGGAATTTTTGTTAGGTTTAGCAAAAAATAGGAATAGGCATGACTACATGTTCATGGTAGTTGATAGGTTTGGAAATATGTGTTCTCATGCCCTATAAAAATACCATAAACAAGAAAAAAGTAGAAAAAACATTCTTTGAATAGGTCATGGGTTCATTTTGGGATACCAAGGAGCATCATTTTAGGTAGGGACACCCTATTTCTTAGTGAACATTGTGGGAGAATATGGACACAAAATTAAATAGGTCTACAATATTCCATCCACATAAAGATGGGAAAACAAAAGTAGTGAATATAAATTTATTACAACTTTTGAGGGGTTATAATCAAAAGCATACAAAGACTTGGGATGAAAATATGGTTTATATACAAAAATCTTACAATAGAGAAGTCTACACTTTAACCAGTAAGTCACCATTTAATACTTGTTTTGGATGTTTTCCACCCTCAAATTTAGATGCAGTATATGGACAAAAAGTTAGGAGTGAAGGACAATCTCATAGGTGATGATCTAAGAGAAGAAAAAAATGTTGAGAATATCAAAAGATTCATTTACAAGTATAGGAGGAAGTGAAGAAGTCACAAGATAAATACTAAGCTAATCATGATCAACACATGATAGAGAGGTCATTCGGAGTGGGAGATGGAGTATGGTTATAATTGAAAAAGAAAAGGCTACAAGGTCATAGTAAGAAAATCAAGGCTCCATGATATGGTCCTTTCAAGATACTAGTAAAGGTGGGAGATAATGCCTACAAACTCAGTCTACACCCATACATGTGCATTTACTCATTGGTGAATGTGGAAAATATGAAACTATATGATCCTTCTATGTTGGATTAGGAAGAAGAGAAAGTCTTACCTTCCATAGAGGACTTCACTCCAGATGTAACACCCCACCACACATTTACCCTCTTTTACAAGCTCTTGAAGGTAAACATGACTTGAGAGTTACTATGACATGACCCAACATCCAAGATCCATTTATGGAAGTGGGGTCTACAATTGAAAACATACTGCAACCTCCCAGGAGCATCACATCACACAGATACCAAACAACATCTATTGATGATCTCACCCTAGGCTAGAACTAACTTTTTTCCTAGCCCTACATCTTATCTGCATGCATGCGAAGTTGTGCATGCAGTTGGAAAGATCCATTTTAACACACATGCCTTCCTCTATGCAATTGCATCCAAAATCTCTCAGTTCATAGGGTGCAGATAGCAACCCAATTTCATATTTCCAAGGCTAGCTATAGGCTAACTACCCAGAATAACCAAGAACTTTCCAAAATTCAATCTCATATGATAACAAGTCAGCATAATGAATACTAAGGCTAGGTATTGCTCAGAATTTTCCAAACACATGCTAAACATAGTAACTATAGGTCATGAATTCATATATGTTTGATGTCTTCCTAACTTCATCAAAGAATCATCAAGAAGACTCAATGTCCTCTCAAACTAGCTACAGAAACACTTGTTAGCCTATGCATTAATATACCATTCAATAACTTATCAAACCATAAGCAAGATCCATAACAGAAGCACATTATATAACAAGAATATAGCATGCATATAACTAGCATTTAACTAGAATAAATCCATGACAAACCAGTTATAAAATCAACACAATAACCCATACAAGTGCTCATTGATCCCAATAAAAAATAACACATAATAAAATATGCATAAAGCCAACCAATTCAAGGACTTCCATGTACCACTCGACCATAGATTAGGATGACCCAAATATCTCTTTCATCCAATCACTCTTGTTCCATGTTCCAAGCATGAATAGGGATCATATGGGTTAAACCAAAATAGAACCAACCAGGGCTTTCAAAGGCCAAACCACCTCAACCCTCAACCATAGTGATTTCACCTAAATCAGTCTAGAAATCACTAACACTGAACAAGCTTGGATGCCTCTTAATTTCTTCACCATACCCAGAGGAATTTTCATGTATCCTCCCATTCCTTAAGAGTTTCAAGAGAAATCCCATCCCCACACTCAACCCTTGGGAATTTTCCTGAGACCACCTCACTAAGATCCAAAGTCTATCGGTCATCCAAAGCTTATCACAACAGGAAACCCACTACACCATGATTATCCTACAAATTGCAAGGAAAGGTTGAACCGTTGTTAATCTAGGAAAATCGCATGCCAATGACAATAAAGCAACCAAATAACCAAATTCATCTACCATGCACTCAAATCTCAGCAATGAAATCACATATGAAACCCGTTACCTGCAATGTTCTCCTGTTGTAGCTTCTTTTCCAACCTTCTCTTTCACTTCCCACAAATTCCTTTGTTTTCTTGCTTTTGTCCAAGTGCTATCTCTCTCCATGTCCAAGTCAGAATTCTTCAATGTCCAAGTGAATGCTAGAATGCTCCAATAATTCTCTAAGTGTGTAAGAGTGTAAAAGTTTCTAAGAGAGGAATAGAATTCTTCCTCTTCTTTTGTTTCCTTTTCTTTTTCTTTTTCCTTCATTTTCCCTTGCATGCACATTTGTGTCTCTTCATCTCCCTTTTCTCCTATTTTCTTTTATTTATCATATTAAATTTTCATTTCTTTCCTTTTTCCTTTGCCAATGCCATTGCCAATTTCCATATCCAATAATTAACCATAAGTGATGCCCACTATAGTGTTTTCCCCATCCATTAAACTTGGAATGTTCCATGAAACTCGTTTAATTTATTTACATGGAAAATCAACCTAGGGCTATTACAAACCCCTCCCCCTAGGGGGAACACCATCCTCAGTGTTCTATGACACTTATGACCAACAAAACATAATACTTGTTGGAGCTTTATAAACACAACTCGATGTAGTATTTACAATGACAACTATTGAAAACATGACAAACATATTGCTTATTGGAGCATTGAAAACATAACTCTATGTGGTATTTACAATGATATATATATATACACCAAAAACTCATTTTCTTCAACCAACAAATAAGGAAGGATATATTTCCCTCATCTGTTCGACCAACTCCCATGTAGCTTCATCAAGCTCAAAGTGCTTCCAATGCACTTTAACCTACTTTATTGCTCGGTTCTAGAGAATGAGTTGTTTTAGGCATTGTGTCTTTGGTTGGAACTCTCCCTCTGGTTCCACCTGTAATACATACCAAGCAATCACATGATCAACATCTTGTACATATATCTTAAGCAATGAAATATGGAAAACGTCATGGGATTTGATTGATGGTGGCAAAGAAAGTATGTAGGCCACTGGTCTAATTCTCTCAAGGATATCAAAAGGCCTACAATACTAAGGTGCCAACTTGGCACATGACCTAATCCTCAAGGAGCTCCTCTTGGGCTTGATGTGCAAGTACACATGATCCCCAACCTAAAACCCCTTGAATGCTCTATGTTGATTCACATAACTCTTCTACATGTCCTGTGCTACCTTGAAATTCCTTTTAATAACCTGCATCTCATCCTCCATCTCTGCTAACATATTCGATCCAATAAACACCTTGTTCATTGGATCACTCTAGCTGATAGGAATATTATAACTCCACCTGTAGAGAACCTCAAATGGACTCATCTTCAAGGATTCCTGATACCCATTATTATAAGAAAACTCCACAAGTGGAAGATACTCCTCCCACTTCCTCTGTTGATGCATGACATACATCCTCAACATATCCTCAAGGATCTTGTTAACCCTCTCTGTCTATCCATCTATCAATTGATGCTAAGTTGTATTGAAGGCTAACTCTATGCTCAAGCCTACAAACAATTCCTTCCAAAATTTGGAAGTGAACTTGGCATACTTATCTGATATAATCTTCTTGGGAACTCTATACAACCTCACTATCTACCTAATGAAGATATAAACCACTTCACTATCTAAATTAGTATACTTCACTACAATGAAGTGAGCTATCGTGCTCAACCTATCAACCACAACCATGATGGAATCATGTTGTCTCGATGTCCTCGGAAGTCCTGTAATGAATTCCATGGAAATGACCTCTCATTTCCATTCTAGAATCGAAATAGGCTACAATAGACCAAATGGATGTTTGTATTCAACTTTCACCTGTTGATAGTCCAAGCACTTTGCAACAACTCAACCACCTATTTCTTCAAATTCGGCCAATAGTATGACTTATTGATAGCCTTCAAAGTCTTCTGGCATCTTGGTTGGCCTAAATATGGCTTGACATCAAACTCTCTCAATATAAGCTTCTTCAACTCCCTATTATTTGGCACATAAATCCTGCTCTTAAATATGACCAAGCCATTTGTTGTGAGGTGATAATCCTCATCCATATCACCTTCACCTTGCCACTGCAAAATATTCTCCAGTTGTTGGTACTTCTCATCATGCTACCCTACATGTAATATCTACTCCTATAAATTTTTCCCATAAGAGCTCACAACTGAAATATGATTTGCTTACACTCTCCTATTGAGAGCATTTGCAACACTATTCTATTTTCCCTTGATATACCTGATCTCAAAATCAAACTCATTGAGAGTAGCCAAGCATCTAGATTTCCCTACATGCAGATTAGGTTGGTCATACAAATACCTCAGTCCATTATGATCACTCATCAAGACGAACCTCCTGCCAAGGAGATAATGTCTCCACATATCCAATGCTTGAATAATAGTTTCCAAATCAATATCATGAGTCACATAGTTATGCTCATGCTCATTCAACTTCCTTGATTCATATCAAACCACCTACCCTTCCTTCATTAGAACTCCACCAAGTCCTTCCTTACAAGCATCTGTAAAAACCACAAACTCCTTATCAGGATTTGCAATCTTCAAAACTAGATCATTTGAAAACAAGTGCTTCAATTGATCAAATCTAGCTCCACACTCCTTAGTCCATTCAAAATTCTTCCCTTTCCTCTGCAAAGATGTAATAGGATGGAAAATCTTGGAAAAGTTCTTGATGAACCACCTATAATAACATGCTAGTCCCATGAATGATCTGACTTCATCCACATTCCTAGGATTTTTCCACTCCATGATAGCCTTAATATTTTCTGAATCCACTGTAATCCCTTCCTTGGAAACAACATGTCCTAAGTAATGAATCAAATTCTAAAAGAAATTTCATTTGTTGAGCTTGGCATATAACTTATGCTCTCTCATCAATATCAATACTTCTTCCAAGTACTTTTCATGCTCCTCCTCATTCTTTGAATATACCAATATGTCATCAACAAATACTACCGTGAACTTATCTAGGTCAGGGTGTAACACACTTTTCATCATAAATATGAAGGTGGTTGGAGCATTAGTAAGGTCAAAAGGAACCACCACAAACTCATAGTGCCCATACCTTATACAAAATGTAGTCTTATAGATGTCTTCTTCTTTGATGTACACCTAATGATATCTTTATCTAAGATCAATCTTCAAAAATATTGCAGCTCCCTTTAGTTGATCAAACAAATCATCAATCTACGATAATAGATACATGTTCTTGATATTCACCTTATTCAACTTCCTGTAATAAATGCACAATCTGAGAGTACCATCCCTTTTCCTTACAAACAACACTGGTGCTCCCTAAGGAGACACACTTGACCTTATGTATCCCTTATCAAGCATCTCTTTAAGTTGCAACTTGAACTCCACCAACTTGGGAGTGATCATCTTGTAAGGTGCCTTAGATATTGTTAATGCTCTCGATATACTCTCAATAGAGAAATTCACCTCCCTATGAGGCGACAAATCTGGAATCTTTGTAAGAAACACATCTTGAAACTAATGTAAGATAGGATACTTCCTCAAGACTTCATCATCCTTAGCATCCTTCCCCTTTTCACTAGAAATATGAACTACAAACAATACACACCATTTCCTACAATTGTGCTTAACTTGCATAGATGTAATCATTCTCACTGATATAGGATTCTTCTTTCCTTGCAAGACTCTCTTTTCTCCATTATTATCCAAGCACTCAATGGCCTTGTCTTATAAGTCCACCTTGGTCCTATGAATGAACATCCAGTCCATGCCCAAAAGCATGATATATGAACCCAAAGGAAGAACATTTAGATGTGTTGATGTAGGCATGCCATTAAGCTCAAATGCAAAATATATCACCCAGTGATGAACTCTTATCTTGGTCCTCATAGCCAATTGTACCAACCAATATTCTGCATACACTTATTTATTCAATTGGCACTAATCCACCAAGTCAAGACCAATATAGCTATAATTTGTTTCAAGATAAATAAAAATAGAAACAAATTGATCACAAATCTTACATTCCATCTCGATAATATATGTTTGATGATTTTTCTATCTGTTATCCACTATTTCATAAATCAGGGGAATGCTCTCACCTACATCCCCAACTGTTTGCACCTCCTGAGCATTATAGATCTGAGGCTTACTAACCTGATGAGATGGAAAATTCCTCCTATGATGGTTTCATTCATAGGTCCAACACCTCAAGGTTTTTTTTTCCAAATCCTTTATTTTTTTTCTCCTCAAGGTGAGACCTATGTCCTCTCTTAGTTGCATTGAAGTTGTTATGAGGTGTCATATTTTCCTTTTCACCTGCATCTTAAGATCTTCCTCTATTCTTAGGGCATTTTCCTTTGGTCTTCTCATTACCTTTCCAGTCGCACTTCAACTCAATCTCGTGCTTTTACTACTCATACCGATGCTTCAACTTTTTTATGGCTTCCTCTAATGCTCGAGGCTCATCAAACTCAATATGATCTTTGAATGCTTCTGGAAACATGCATATGAACCTTTTGATCTTTTCTTTCTCATCCTTAAGATAAGGCACATATCTTAATAGCTCTAGAAATTTGGTTGTGTACTATTCATCTAACATGGAACCCATATTGAGATCATAGAATTCTTTGGCCTTTCCATCATAATACCTCTCAAAGAGGTACTTCTTCCTAAAGATTCTTTCAAACTCATCCCAAATCAACTCTTCTTATCTGATGCCTTTGACATACTTAACATCTTCCCACCAGATATCTTCATTTCCCTTGAGACTAAAGGTAGCAACATTAGCTTTCACATTTTCTGAATAATCATGCAATCTGAATAATTTCGTCATCTCGGTTAGTCATGCTTCTGCATCTTCTGATTTCTTCATTTCTCCATCAAATGTAGGAGGATTGGATTTCTTGAATTCCTCTGGAAAGTATCCCTTCTCACTCCTCCTATAAGGATGTTGGTGGTGATGGAGATGATGTCTCTCAAAACCAGAGCTAGAATGAAATCCATGAGTACTAGAAATCCTCTTAGGTGTGTCCAAGGATCTGCAACTTTTCACTATGTCATCTCTATCCATCCTACACCCTTTCTAGGGCTGGCTTCTTTGCTCCATTAGTCTTTTCTTCTTATCTATCTCCATGACCAATACCCAGTTGTCCCTGCCTCTACAAATATGAAAGGATTTGAAGGATAATTGCATTAACCTCAACTTTTTTTTCTAGAGCTCTAGAAATCCTTTCTTCTACCTCAATCAACCTCTCATTTTATACCTTGCAGCTCATAATTTCTGCCTTCAAAATTCTCAATTTGTCTACCAAACAAGAAGAATGTCCCTTTCCCTGATGCTCAACTAATCTATCCCGTCCAACCAATATCTCTTCAAGCCTATACGGAGAGGCATATGAATTGTACTCAATTATTATGTTCTTTATCTATTGCTCTTCTATTGCTACAATATGCCATTGTTAGCTAAGTGAAAACATAATAAAAAATCATACCTCAATGTATCTCAGGGGAGGCCATGGCATTTTTACATGCCAATCATAATTAGCATGATACAACATCACAAGAATACCATCTCATACATGGATATCATAACCATAATAATAATTAGCTAACATGCATTCATAATAAGATATAGACAACTGGCATGCATGCATAACAACCTGCATTTACCTCTAGGTCCAATGCTGCAACCTCACTCTGATACCACCCTGTAACACCCCACCCCAAATTTACCCGCTTTTACAAGCTCTCTAAGGTAAACATGAGCTAAGAGTTACTATGACATGACCCAACATCCAAGTTCCAGTTATGGAAGTGGGGTCTACAACTAGAAACATATTGTAACCTCCCAAGAGCACCACATCACCCAGATACCAAACAACATTTGTTGATGATCTCTCCCTAGGATGGAACTAACATTTTTCCTAACCCTACATCCTAGTTCCATGCATGCCAAGATGTGCACATGGCTAGAAATTTTCAGTCACATGCACAAGCCTTCCTCCATGCGGTTGCAGCCGAAATATCTCAGTTCAGAGGGTGTGGCTAGCAATCCAGTTCTAGATTTTTATTGGTATCTATAGGCCAACTACTTATTATAACCCAAAACTTTCCAAAATTCAATCTATGATGATAACAAGTCAGCATATTGAATACTAAGGCTCAGTATTGCCCATAATTTTCCAAAAACATGCTAAACATTTTGTCAAACGCATGGTAAACATAGTAACTATAGGTCATGAATGCATATTTGTTCATTGTCTTTTTAACTTCATCAAAGAATCATCAAGAAGGCTCAATTTCCTCTCAAAATAGATGCAACAACACTTGTTATCCCATGTATTCATATATCATTCAATAACTTATCAAACCATAAGCAAGATCCATAACAAGAGCACATTATACAACAAGAATGTATCATGCCTATAACAAGAATAAATCCATGATAAACCAATCATAAATCAACAAAATAACCCATATGAGTAATCATTGATCTCAATAAGAAATAACACATAATAACATATGCATAAATCCAACCAAGTCAAAGACTTCCACGTACCAGCTAACCATAGATTGGGCTGAACCAAATCTCTCTTTCAGCTAATCACCCCCATGTCATATTCCAAGCATGAATGCGGTATAATATGGGTTAAACCAAATTAGAACTAGCCAGGGCTTCCAGAGGCCAAAGCACCTCAACCCTCAACCATAGTTATTTCACCTAAACCAGTCTAGAAATACTAACAACGATTAAGCTTATATGCATCTGAATTTCTTCGCCATACCTAGAGTAATTTTCCTATCTCCAAGAGTTCTAGGAGAAATCCCATTTCCACCCTTGACCCTTAGATATTTTCCTAAGACCACCTCACTAGGATCCAAATTCTACTAGTCATCCAAAGCTTAATCACAACATGGAACACACTACACCATGGTTGTCCATGAAATCACAAGGTAAGGCTAAAACCACTGTCAATCCAGGCAAATCCCATTCCAATGACAACAAAGCAACCAAATAACCAAATGCATGTAATAGGCATTCCAATCTCAACAATGAAATTTCACATTCAACCTATTACCTACAATGTTCTCTTATTGTAGTTTCTTTTACAGCCTTCTCTTTCACTGCCCATGAATTCCTTTGATTGCTTACTTCGGTTCAATTGATTTCTCTCTCCAATTCCAAGTGAGAATGCCCCAATGTCCAAGTGAATGCTAGAACTCTCCAAGAATTCTCTAAGTGTGTAAGAGTGTAAGAGTGTCTAAGAGAGGAATAAAATGTTCTTCCTCTCCTTTTATTTCCTTTTCCTTTTCTTTTTCCTTCATTTTCCCTTACATGCATATTTTTGTCTCTTCATCTCTATTTTCTCCTATTTTCCTTTATTTCTCATATTAAATTACCATTTGGTGCATTTTGCCTTTGCCAATACCATTACCAATTTTCATAGCCAATAATAAACCACAAGTTATGCCCAATATAGTGTTTTTCCCCTCCATTCATCTTCGAATACATGTCCCATGACCTTAGTTTAATTTATTTACATGGAAAATCAACCCAGAAATGTTGCACCAAATGATTAGGTGGAGTTGACACAGGATACAGTTTTGTAGAAGAGTTCCAAAACTATAAGATAGGGGTAGCATGTTCTCTTTCATATTGGATTTAAGGGATGGGTTCTAGGCAAGGCTAAATGGTACTCTAAGGAGAAGGTAGAGGAAAATTTCCTCACCTCGTTTAGTAAATATTTTTGGGACCAATATCCTCCAAAACGATGAGGTACTATTTGAACGGGATCATTATATACTTCATCATCCATCTCAATGCTTTTAGAATAGAGAAATTGAAGGAATAAACTTATAGCAACCATTTTAATCATGGAACCTAGTTTAGAGAATTGGGTTTTGAAACCTTATAGGGCCATTTTTGGGCCTTAAATTATTTGTTTGCCGGTAAGGCTTTCCCACTCAAACAAAAAACCATATGATGTTATTATCCACTCAAATACATTTCTAATGGTGGAAGAAAGTTTTCAATTAGATTTTGGATGCAAAAGTTATGCCTCTTGGAAATTAACCTATTGTGTGTTTCTACTATGATTCAAGAGTATGCCATGTCATCTCCCATTATTCATGGAAAATGATCTAGCCACATTGAGACTATGAAGAAGGCTATAGATGGTTCAAATTTGGAACTCTAATTGAGAGTTGAAGGAATCAAACGTAACCCCTAGTTAGTTATTATTATGTTATGATGAGGCCACTTGGAGGAAAGGGGTTACATTATATTCGAGCTCATTTTTTTCAATAGTAGAATAGAGCAGCTAAGAGTGGATAGTGAGCATAACAAATGGTGTTTGTATTATATATTATCCTATAGGCCACAAGTCTCAAATAACACAATAGAGAGTGCCTTGTCCTTTTTATTTTCAATAGTTCTATTCCAAAAAAAAAAGAGCATAGTAGTCTCACCTTCCTAATGTATTTTCTCCTAAAATGGTTTCCCATATCATATATTTCTTTTAATTATGATTGGTGTGTGTTTGTATTTCCTTGTTCTTTATTTTCCACATTTTATCTAGTGCAAGCTTAAACAACAAAATTAGTAATAATAACTTTGAAATATAAAGTAATTAAGCCTTCATACTATAGATTTTGATTTATTTCAATAGATCTATTATGACAACCTATCCAGTAGAATGTCCATGATAGTTTATAGATCAGTCGCAATCCAAAATAATCCTTAAGGAATATCACAATGATACATAATATTTGATAAGCATTACATAGTGCTATAACTATTGAGGATGATAGCAAGTCAACATAACTCAATCAAGACACGGGTCTAACCATCAAATATGATCCAAAATAAGGTTTAAGCATCTAAAATGGTCAAAATTTTCTATACATTAATGTTATGGACATAATTCTCTGTGAATTTTATAAAGTGACATAATTCTCGATGAATGTTATTGTCACATAAACATTAAGATATATAAGAAATCAACATAATTCAATGAAAATAAATACCACGATGTTTAATTAATGCTTACATAATGTCACACAATCACATAATAATTGAATTCAACATATTTATATAATCATATGATATTAATTTCACTATAACAACTTATTTTTCTATTCTTGAAATGTAAATAAATGAGATAATAATGTTACCCATATAGTCAAACATAAAGAAATAATAATATAGTGAACATAATATTAAATTCATCTATAATGATGCATTGAAACAAAATTTAAATTTAATTTATTAATATTGCTAATAATAAATTCAATCATTTCAACACCATACTTAGTCATATTAAAATCCACGTATTAATATCCCAGTGTTACTTGATATTAAAGTTAACCTCTCAATATTTAAATGCAATATAAAATTAAAATCAAAATGTTACCATGTAAGATAATGTAAAATTAACTTCCAATATTACAATATTATATAATAATCAAAATCAACATATTGATGTAACAAATCCACGTATTAATATCACAGTCTTACTTGATATTAAAGTTAACCTCTCAATATTTAAATGTAATATAAAATTAAAGTCAAAATCTTACCATGTAAGATAATGTAAAATTAACCTCCAATATTACAATATTATATAATAATCAAAATCAACATATTGATCGTAACAATGTAGTACTAACTTTTCCATTATCTCCATTATATTATTTAAAACTTTTTATATAATCAATTCAATAATAACACTACATCATATAACACTACATCATATCTCTTGTAATTCATTTTTCTAATTCAAACATAATATATACCATTTAATAAACCACAAAAATAACAATATATTATATCTATACTATTTCTTTCTTTCTTCCTTTTTATATATAGTAATATTGTGCAATCATATACAGCCATAATGTAATAGGTCCATAATAGATAAATTAAACAAAAAACTTTGTTGTTATTATTTTTTTGATGGCCTGCCTCATACAAATTATACAAATTGAGATTACAAATTATACAAATTGATATTATTTGTATTATTATTATTTTTCATAGGGAAAAAATTTATATTTCAAAGTGAAATATACGGTTTTTATTCACTTATTTATATATTTATTTATTTATTTATTTATATATATATATATATATATATTATATATATTATAATATATTATATTATATATATATATATATATATATATATTAAATTAATACATTTTTATAAAAAATTCAAGTGGAAAAATCAAAAAGTTTTTATTGATAGGTTTAAAAATATAACTTGGTTCTATTTGTTTCTTAATCAGTCTCAAAAGTCGTACTATCCAAAATAACCTATCAGGAACTAAAGAGCCTTTTTGGATAATTTCTCTGCCTACTAACTAAGTTCTTTGTATACGTGGAAAAAACATATCCATTCAAAAAAATGCATTTCTGAAGATATCTCTATGAGGATGTGATTAGCCCAATTAATCACAAGCTTAGAGTCGCTAAGAACCCATATTTTTTACTCCAAGATGCCTAGTTGTGTATAGAAGAGTCCAAAGGGCAATGAATTCCACATTTGTGTCGGTTCCCCTCCTAGGATCATATCACTAAAAATAAAGATGGTTTTTGTTAATAAATAAAATATCTCCTCCTCCACATTTTGAAGGATATCCCTAGTTGTCCCCATCAAATAACCCCCGAGGAATATGTTTTTTCAGATCCGGCAAGATAGGCACATCATATATCTTTCTTTTTGGCTTCAAGTGAAATTCTTTACAATTTTTTTTATAATTCCGCTAGAAACTTCGAGAGGAATTAGTTTGTATTGGAAAGTAACTTGATTGTGAGCCCACCATATGCTATAAATGAAAATAGCAAGAAAAGTTGGATAGCATTGAACCAAATAATCTATTACCCACTCTTGAACACACTCTTCTAAATTTATTTTGTCCCAACAAGTAACAAAAGAGGAGAAAATAGTGTGAAGGATGTTTCATACCTTATTTGCATATGAACAAGAAATAAAGAGATGAGAAATGGATTTAGATTACATGTGGTAGAAAGCACATCAGTTCATATCATTTTATCATTGCTTCATGGGATTATCCCACATTAATAGCTTATTTCTTAGAGTCAACTACTAGAGTATTTTCTCTAGGATTCAAATATTATGTCTATGTATAGTATTATAGGAAAATATTCTAGTTTGAAAAGTCATACAAAAAAGATGTAATTTACTATTAAAATTGGTAATTTTTTTGCGAATATGATCCATTTAATCATATATATGCAAAAAATAGGTGAATATTTAACTAAATAGGAAAATATTTTTCATAAAATGTCCAAAAATAGCCAATTTGGAAAATTTCACTCATAAATGTTTCCTTGCCAACCACAGCTAGATAATTTTCACTTCACAAGACTAATGTGTTTATATATGAAACATTGACACAATTTATGATCATGCATGGAGAGGGATTCAACATATTTCTTATAGTTGAGCTTCATAGTGTACTCTCCCAACGAAGTGTTCTTATACAAAATAAGATAATCTAGGTTGTTATCAACCACTTGAATAAGCAAACAGCCAAAAATCTTACATGAGCTAACCACTAAAAAGCTTCAAGTTCATGGAAGGCAAGATCTATAGCTGACTTCCATGCTTGACTCCCTAGAGCAATATCATAGTGTGATTTTTCATAGGGAAGAACATATATCCTAACTTATCATAGGATCTTAATTCTATGCTCATGTTGAAGGAAGGGTCTTTCCTGACCCTTATACTTCGTCCATCCTCTAGCCTCCACACCATCCAATTCCAAACAAAGTGAAAAAATTTGGTTAATTCCCTCTAGACATTAGAAGCATTGTTTCATTTGTTGTGAATATCATGAAACCAATCCAAATATAATTTTCCCCGAGATATTTTGATTTCAGAGTACCCCCTCCCCCCAAAAGAAACATTGTTGGAGAAATGCCAAAAATTATGAGAAGTGAGGGACTGACTAAAAAAAATATAAATATTCCAATCCCCTGCCACCCAAAGATTTTGGCATAACAAGAGATGACCAAGAAACAATAGGACAACCCTTAGATTTTTCTTTTCCAAACCAAAGAAGTATGAAACTTGGTTTTTGAATTTTATTAGAATCCCTCTAGGGACCAAAACAATGGAGGTACAATAAACTAATATATTCTCAAGTATGGATTTCACTAGGATTAGGTAACCTCCCTTGGAGAGAAGTCCATTGGTCCAAATCGAAATGTGTTTCTCCACCTTCTTAAATAATGAAATCTAATCTTCAAATTTATAGTCATTTTCTTTCATCATAAAATACATATATTTACTCCTTCATCAATGTCCTTGATCTGGAATTAGAACAAATCATGTATGTAGTAGGAGGATCTATCCAAAAGTTTGTGAAGGATCATGCATGATTTTTGTATATTTATGACTATACTAGTGACTAAAGCAAACCAAGTTAAAATGTGATTTAAATTTTGAAAATATAAATTGTTGCCTAAAATGAATAGAAAAACATCATTCATGAACAGAAGATGAGAAATAGTTATAGATCATCTAATATTTACCCTTTTATATCTCATTTTCTCGCTGCATCATGTATAAGTTTACTTGGTACTTTCACAACCAGCAAAAGGAGGAGAGGAGAGAGAGGACATCCTTGATGGATCCCTCTAGAAGCACTAAAAATGGAAGAATGGCATCCATTGATAAGTACTACGAAGCTAGATAGCTAGATACATCCCATTATCCAATTCACAAACCCAAAATTCCTGCTTAGTTGAATCAATCCTAGTTGCAAAAATGTTCAGTTCACCATCTCATATGCTTTTGAAAGGTCAATCATAATGGTGGTCACATTGAGATTCCTAATTTTGATATATTTAATAGCATCATGTGCCAAAGAGATTGCATCATGGATTTGTCTATTCTAGAGAAAGCTAATTTTTTCTTCCGAAATGATTTCACTGAGAACAAGCTTCAGTATAGTGGATAATATTTTTGTGGTCGGTTTATAGATAATATTAGACTAGGATATGGGTCGGAAATCATCAAATGAAATTACATTCTAAATTTTTTGGGTTGGTGTTATGAAGGTCTAGTTAAGAGCATCTAAAACCTTCCTTGAAGCCTAAGACTCCTCAGAGGCTCTTTCTTTTTTTCATGGAAGAAAGAGCTCCCAAAAGCTCCCCCTCCAAAACTTCAACCAACAAGGACTCATTATTTTCATCGTAAATTAATCTAGGGAACAAGGATGAAGTATTCAATATTTCTTGATTTGGACACCCCTCAAGTTGGGAGAAAAGGGATTGAAATGTTGAGAGGTCAAATGTGCAATGTCTTGAAAAGAGGAGTGAAGGGAACCTCTTGGTCCTTAATAGACCAAACAGTGTTGACATTTTTTCTATAATTTACATAATTGAGAAATTTTTTTGTCTTTTTATACCCTTCCCTGATCTAGATTGTGAAACTTTTGAATCTCCAAGATTCCTTTTCCTTGGATAAATTCCTTATTTTCCTTCACTCCAAAGTGAACAAAATTTCTTTTTTTACATAAAAAGGGGAATCTACATCATTCAAATTGTATAGGTCATGAATTTTGTTTCTAAATCCTTTAACTCAACATTCGATCTAATAATGTATTCCTTAGCCCAAGATTTTGACTTCTTTTTTATAAGTTTTAAATTATCAACAAATTATTTTACATTTGATTGTGGTCATTCAAGCTAAGAATGGACCAAGAATCCTCAACAAATTTTCTATAATCTTATTACTTAATCCAAACATGATTAAATTTGAATGAAATAGGAGGTTTGATTTCATCGTAGACAATCTCTAAGAAAATGGGACAGTGTTGGTCTGAAATGCATCCTGCTTCCACCCAAGATTTCAATATTAGAGACAAAAAATAAGATTCATACATGAGGAACCTATCCAATTTCTTGGATATAGAACTATCAATAGTTCTATAGTTTCACTAGATGGGGACAATTTTAACAGGTTCTAAATCAATCAATTTATTTGAATGAAAAATATGAGAGAAAAAGTCCTCCAATATGTCCTTGTGAGTATAGGCACCCCAAACTTCTCTAAGAGACATGTTGATATTTGGGTCACCCCTAAGAATCAATAATTATAATTTGAGAGCTCCAAAAGCTACGATATCTTACTAGAAAGGTCTTCATTCCATGTAAGCACTGAAGACATTCAAAATTCTGAATTTTTGACTAAATTCATGAACCTCCAAGTCAGTGGAGATATAGCGAAGAGAAGAAGAAACTGATGAATTGATGAAGCTTAAATTCCAAGTTGTAATGAGATTACCAGATAAACCTTGAGCATCAATTATGGAGAAAGGTTAGTTTCTAAGGTAAGGTTCAAGGAAATATTTGGCTTATAGACATCTTCCATAGTTTCTTGTAACAAAATAATGCTAGGATTGTTATTATGAATAATCCTTTTGAGGGAATTTATTTTAGGAGCACCCCCAAACCCCCACAAATTCAAAAAAGGAATCTTCATTTAGAGCCTTGCTAGGGGCCTTTTTCTATAAGTGTCTTGTTAATCACAGTCTATTTTCCACTTTGAATATCTTATTTGGCATTTTTCTAGGCCTTTAACAAAGCATATTTTCTTCCTGCATGTGCCACAACTGAGGCATCCATCACCAACCCACCGGAAAAGGGTGACTCTTCTTAATGACTGACTCGAGAATGAAGGGGATATGACCTCCTTTTGGATTGTATAAAACTTGAGGATACCTCTGAAATAACCTTCTTTATGGGGTTATTCTTAGGTACATAAGCCCAATGACCCAAAATAGGAGAGGAGGATACAAAGTAATTAAATAAGGGAAAGGGGCCATTAAGGAGGAAGACTTGAAAAAAATTGAGTAAGAAAAAATGACCACGATGCCCATGACAAGATCAATAGGATAGATATTTGACATTAGTTCAAGATTTACATTCGAAATATCTCCAATTTTTTAGAATTCATTATTCAAATTTTCACCAATATTATGCACGTTGTCATTCAAGATTCGGGAGGAAGGAACATTAGGATGATCTTACCCGGCTTCACAATTTTCCAAGCAATATCAAACTGAACCTCCACATATATTGTCTTCCCCTCTACCTAGTGAACTGATTAACAATGAAGCTCTAACAAAACAAAACCCTTCACCAAAGACAACCACAAATCCATCGAAAGTGATTTTTTAGTCTAATTTTTCATATGAGGCTAGATATTTCAAATATGTTTTCAAAAGAGCTAATTAGCTTTCCTACCTTATGGCATGTGAAATGCCTGAAAGTTAGTCTCCAATAGTAAATTGTTTGATTCCATTTTTTATCCTTATAAGTTGGTTTTATTTTTGTGAGGAGATCGCCTCTTAGGTCTAGTTCAACCTGCACCCAAGAAACCCTATGATTAGGCTTACTAAAGAAAAAATCCTCAAAAAATACAAAAATAGTTGATTTGATTCCAATTTTTTTCGAGGATGTGTGAATTCCAAAATATTAGAGGTCACCCTATAATAAGAGCCCATACCTTTTGTGTATGCATGGGTAATAGGTTGGGTCGAAATCAAAATGTCATTAATGAAGGAATAATACTGATAACCCCCACAACCAGTATTATACTAGCACCTTTTTAACATCCTCTGAGGAATTTAGGATTTTGAAAAATCACCCATGAACCAAGACATGGAATTAAGGTGAGAAACCTAGAATAGGAAACCAATGTTGGTCTATCCAATTCCCAAGGGTGAGAGGCTTACCATCTTTCTGTTGATTTTCTAGTATGATAGATACAAGGACTTTGTTAATGAAATTTGATAATTACTTCTGATGATGTAAGTGATTATTTTTTTCTTTCAATGTATTATTAAGAAATTATTCATTTAGAAATTCAACTAATGATACAATAGAGAAATATAAATCATGATGCACAAAGAGACAACAAGATTTTACCCTAGCAAAACCCACTGAGGGGGGAAAATTTAGCCAACATATTTCTTAGAGAATCAATGCAATAAGATATTCATCAAAGTCAAACTAACCATCAGGATGACTACCACAAGATGCCTCGCAATTCCAAGCCAAAAACTTCGCCAAAATACTTTAAGAATCCTCTCTTTGCATTCACACTAGGTCAGCACTAGGGTCGAATCTCAGACTCTCCTTTATCTCAGAATTTCAGACCTTTGACAAAAATTTATCATAGAAGTTTAGACCTGTAATACACATGTGCAAGGGTAGTAGAAGATCACACTTGTGAGTAGAATATCTCTTCAATTCTCCTTCTTCTTATTTTCTAACTCAGGCTTCTTCTTCTTTGACCTCCTTCACTATGTTGGATCAAAATTGCTCTTGAATATGAGATGTGAATTGTGCTTAGAGTGGAGATTAGTTGTCTCTATATATGAAAGCTAGAAGGGGTCAAATAGGTGCCTCTTGTATAGGGCCAACTTGGGCATCTTGTGGTGTCTAAAATGTAAATTCAAATTTTCATTTTCCCACTCTGGAAAGGTCATGAAGAACATGCCTTTTAATATTTTATTGTCAATACAAAAATAAATATTTTCTTTTTCTTGCAAGCAAGAAGAACATGCTTCAAAATAAATTTTTATTGTCACAAATATAATTTATATTTATTATTACAAGTACAAATGAACATTATGAAGACTAACCATGGCTACAAAATTCAACACTTTCTAGTAAATCATCCAACCAAATCTCTTTCCTGAAGAATGGGGATATCATGGAGAAAAATATCATCCCCTACCACCTTTTTTTCTTTGTATCGACAAGGTTCCAAAGGATGTTTCAAAAAATATATGAGGCTAGGGTTAACATGAGTAGGATTAGGAAGAGAAACAAGATAAGAAGGTGTAGAAGGTTCCAAAACTAGCAAAGGAATGGATCCTTCTTTTACTGGGAGAGAAATGAATGCTTCCCAATGTGAACAAGGTGGTGGCAAGGAGGTCAAATGATGAGGAGGGAGGATCAATGGTGGAAAACCCCTACTATTACTTTCTTCTTGGGATGTAAAAATGGGTACAGCATATGGATTTTCCTTGCTATAATCTAAAGTCCCCTCATCCATGACTGCAAAGGAAGGATCCCAAACACTCATGCAATGAATTATAGAAAGTGCAGGTAAACTTGAGATGGAAATTCGAGAAGAAATGGGAAAATGAAAAAACAAAAACTTTGGTGACCAGAAAGAAGTGCCTTATGGTAACTTTGGAAAACAAAACCCCAGGAAAAAAAATGGTCCCCTGTTTTCATTATAATTTTTATCAATATACTTCTATATTTTATATTTAATATAGCATTAATTATAATAATAATAATATTTATAATAATAAAAAATATATATATATTATATATATATATATATATATATATTATATATATATATATATATATATATATATATATATATATATTATATATATAGTATTATAGATATATATAGATATATAGATATAGATATATATATTAATTTTTATCAATATACTTCTATATTATATTTTATATAAGCATTAATTATAATAATATAAATATTTTTAATTATATATATATATATATATATATATATTATATATATATATATATATATATTATATATATATATATATAATATATATATATATCTATATATATATATATATATATAGATATAGATATAGATATATATATATCCTTAACCGGGGTGGAAAACCAACTAGGAAAAGAGGGAAGGGGGGAGGCTCCCACCACCCTATCACCTATTTTAGTATTAAATAAGGTCAGGGGGTAAGGGGGTCAAATGGTGTGGCATACCCACTCCATGTAATAGCATGCAAACTTATTTTCCATGACATTCGATGAATTTCCATTAACCCCCTGCTCATCCTACATTTCACTCAAAATTTGATGGGAATTTATGTTTGCTTAGGTTGCTCCTCCCTGTAGGTGGGAATATTTTGATGTAAAACATTAAGTAATTTCTTGGTGAATGAAAATAACTTTGTCTTAAAAAGCAATATCATTAGTTTTCCTCTGTGCCTGTGTCACCTATTTTTAACCTCATGGTGATAGAGGCCTAAGCTTTATTATTCAGTACACCATCCCTCGAGTTTATAAGGGCACACATTAAATATTTTGAATGAAATTATTGAGTTCATGTATGACTTGCATATCAATGTGTGTCAATAGGAGGTGTTTTTGCATGATTCCCAGTGGTTATCGTGTTTCTTAGGTGGTGGTGTCTCCATGCATGTTGTTCCAGTGGTAGAGTGGGCTTGGGTTATGAGGCATGGTGGTTTTAAGTCTCAAATCATCTTCTCTATTTAGTTGAATCATATTTTGGTGTTGAGTTCTATGAGGTTTAGACTATTATTTTAGATGTGTTTCCTTCTTGTGGATTTTGGGCTTGAATTTATGATTTCTTCAAACTATAGGGGATTGTAATTTAGTGGTGTTGCATAGTGTGTTTAGTCTAGAGGTTTATTTCTATCTATAAAATAAGATCACTTGTTTTCTCCTATTATCCTCTTCTTGTATTTAGCCTTCGGGTGGTGCATCATCTCTTTATATACTTTAGGTCAACCCCTATCTTTTGTCCAATTCTGAGCTTTTATTTTGGAGGAATTATCTTAGCAAATAATGCGAAGTCAAAGAGGTAGCAATGGTCAAGGTTACCAGGGCCATCCCTGGGCCCAAGTCTAAGCTCGGGATGTCACTATCGTGTTTCACTCAATCACCCCCCTGTCCCCGAACATCCAAGAGGAAATTTGGCAGTTAGAATATCATGTTGTTAATAATCATCAAGCATTTTTTTTTATTCTAAGATCATGGAAGAAGTTTCTAACTGGCTCCCTAACCCTGAGCATAATAGGGGAAGAAGGAACTAATAGTTGAACCTAGTCACATTACATTAGCAATTGAAAACTCTTTTAGGCAGAGTCCTAAAAGAGAAACATAAGGACTAAAACGACATCATATCTTCTTTGAATGAAATCCAACGGGTGCAGTAACATCAACATTCTTATTTATACAGTGTGGACACTTATTTTCCTTATGTAGAGACCACCTCCAATGTGAAATCATGTCATCTACTCCTCATGGTTCAAGTGCAAAGGACCCTACCCTAGTGACCTCATCATATTCTTGAGCTTTGATCATGTTAATTTATAGTTTCATTATCCTTTATGGTTTCTTGTCATGGCTATATATATTTGTTATCACACTTAGACTCTGTATTATGACTTTTGATAGTACATTACCGATCAACAAATCAAGTTTCCCTTGAGGAAGATTGAGACTGGTAATAGGATAAACTTTGCTAATCTAAGTTTAATGTAATGATGTAATTTGCTATTTTGAGGTTATATAATTAACTTACAAAAATGAAAAACTTATCTCTACATAACAACATTTTTTTTGTTTTTAATTTTTTAGTTAGACTGAACTTATATCAATTAGCCTATTTATTAGATGGAACAATATACCCACCATATTAATAATGTTATTTTTACAAAATATTTCATAATTATATTTAAAATTTATTATTCTTTATCACATATATTTATTTATATATTAATAAATAAAGTTAATTTTAAAATTATTATTAAATATTGATTATTTTAATATTATGAATATTTAATATATGAATTTATAATATATAAATATTTTAATTTTATTATAATGTTGTGTTCACTCTATGTTTGTGCATTAACAACATTAATAATAATATAAATATTATTGTATAATAATAAATTAAAAAAAAAATTATAAGATATTCTTTCAAATATTTTTTATTTGTAAAAAAAAAGTTATATTATTAATTGTATTTGTTAATATATTAATTATTGCATTGAGAGGTGCATTTTTACAATCAATTATGAGGGAGGATGTGTAATTCTTTCTATGTTCAATTTGGAGTGTTCTTTTTTAAATATAAAATAAAATATCTTTTAAATAAATAATTGAGTTATAGTAAAAAGATAATATATATGTGTCTAGTTGGTTTCAATTAAAATTATTAATAAGCATCAAATAATCTCAGTATCACCATGCTCAATCAGTACAAGTATAACAACACAGTATGAAAGATATGTGGTAAATAGATTATCATTATCACTCTAAAACATAAATATATGAGTAATTCTAAGTTAAATATATATATTCACTTATGAGAAAGATGAATCATTCTTATACTTTTTTTAAAAACTTCAATACAACACTTAAATATATTTAAATATCTATTTTAACTAACTTGTTTCCATACCAATTTTATATAAAGAGACAACAACAATCATAATAATAATAATTTTAATGTTGACCATAATAAAATATTTAAAGCTGAAAGAGAAAAAGAAAAAAATCAATTACTTTCTAATAAGATAATAAGGGAACAAATATCTCATTTAATTTTTATTTAAAAATTAATATGTGGCACTTAAAAAATATTAATAATAATAATAAATTTAGTATGAATTGTAAATACAATATTTCAATATACAATATAAATTGGTGCTTATGTGTATTTAAAAATGTATTAATAATAAGAATAAAACATTCCAATGTGCTAATATAGTTTATAAATAAAATATTTCAATACTTATATAAAGCTAAAATATTTAGATATCAATTATATACACATATGTATTTTGATATCGATTTTATATATATATGAAAAAAAAATGTTTTAAATACAAAATTAAAAGTGATTTGAGATTTAATTTCTCCCATAGCTTCTTACATGTGTGGTCAAAATAGATTTACACTGGTGATTAGAAAACCATACTTATGTGGAACGTTTCTAGATATATTTCTTAATCATGTTTCTTCGGTTCTCATATCTTTAAGAGATAGGAATGGCAGTGAAATGTCCATAATTGATTGGTTAGGAATTTGGGAGCTTTTTAGATCTTTCAACTTAAAGGAAAGTTTACAACTATTTTCAATAAGATTATTTTAAGGACGCAACTTTTTTGCCTAAAAGATAATGGAAAATTTAGTATGATTTTGACAAAATCATGAGGAAATTTTTATAGATCTGGGTTAGGGTTACAGCTATCAAGCTTCAGAATTTTCCTTGCCCCGCAAGTTCTTGATAGTGCTCAATCCATTTCTACCATCAAAGAAATGATTCAAACACTCCATGGTTAGATTTCTTGAAAAAAACCACCAAATTTTAATGAAAATTTTGTCATCACAAAATAATTACCTTTTTACACAACCTTATTAAATTTTAAATTTTAATTTAATTTTATATTAATTAATAACAATTTTAAATATATTAAATTTAATTTAAATTATTTTAAATATATATGCCATTATTACACATATTTATTTTATTATAAATATTTTTACTATGTTTATGTAAAATATCATGAAATAATAATGAAGTTACACATATATCAATCAACCATGTTATTACTTTTAATTGTATTTTTGATAAATAATACTATTTATTTGTTTTAACCAAACCAATGTAATTAAAATTAAAATTATAGTATGCATAGGTTACATATCATTGCTAAAGATATTAGTTTTTTTAAATATATTATTTGTAATTGAAGAAATGTTTAAACTTTTAACTTTTAACTGGTTAGCAGTTTTATTTTCACCAAATTATTAGGTGAACGGGACAAAACTCAACTCAAAGCTGAGAAGAGTAAATTTTTGCCTAAACTACCAAAAAGCTATTTTATATGACATGGTTTTTGTTGAACCTGATTCAACCTATATCGAGGAAAAACAAATAATAATAATAATTTCACTTTTTAAGTGATAACAATTAAATTATATTAGGTTGTCATTTAAAAACAAAATAATATATTAATTGTAGTGATGTTTTAGTAAATTAATTTTATATTATATTTTTAAAATATTGTTATATTGTTTAGGGTATAGCGTAATATTCACTTTTAAAAAATATAATAACCCAAAAAAATGGTTTAATCTTAAGCTTGATTACCGATATGTATTTATTTATTTAGCTTTAAATTCTTGATATGATTTGTGGCTGCTGTAGAGTTAGCCAGCTCACCCTCCAGTGTATGTGCTTTATGGTTGCACAGTCTATCAAGCTGCTACAGATATTTATATTAATAGATCACATGGTCTTTGGTACATTGGAATTTATTGCCTTGCTCTGGCTGAGTTGGTTTGCATGGTCTGCATGTGCGGGATTTCATAGTGTGTGATCTCAACTGATGCGGAAACAATTGACTGCTACCTGGTTTGTCGATCTACAGCCATTTTTCCCACCTCTCCTCCACATTCTTAGTTGGAGTTCCGACACTGGTGGTTATCTAGGGTTTCATCACCTAACCACTTCCTCATGCCTAGCGTTTTGTGGTTTTATTGTTGCTTTTGGTCCAAAGCTTCTTGTTTCTCTTCAATGGCAAGTTAAGTTATTGAGGGTTGCAATGAGATCGTTCCTCCACCTGAGGCTTGCACTAGTTATCATGGCGCGACTCAAGAAGGAAAGTGTCAGTTTACATTATCTAACAGTATCACTTTTAGTTTGCTTTGAGTGGGGAACATGGCTCTTGTCGAGGCTGACGAGATACTGTCTCTATTCAGGATGGTTTGAAGGTGTTTCAGGACAAAGACAACAGTTTTGCTATTGCTCCATATTCGGAAGGTAAACCTTCACAACCTGAAGTCTTAAGAGTTTGACATTTTCTTGATTTTGGAAAGATTTGTTTAAGGGTTTTGATGATTTAGTAGGTTGGCGTTTGGAGAGTGCATCCTTCAAATTCAGGTATTATTCTGCCAAAGCCATTGCACGTGTTTTCTCAAGTTCTTGTCTCTTATTAAATAACTATGGTGTGGTTTTCATATTTGACTATGGTTTATGACAGGTATTCCCTTCACCCTACTCTATTTGCGCGCCCTACTCTACTTGCGCAAGTCTAGGACCTACCCTTCAATGCTCAAACTCTTATGGTTTTGTTATTCATTTCCAAGTTGGCTTCCTGGTCCTCAGTAGTTTAGATAAATAGGGTTTGATGTTTCACCAAAACGAGCTCAAAGAGCTGCCTCAATTTCTTGTAATCCTTAATTAAATAGTTTTTTTAAGCGTGTCGATAGACTCTGCATTTAGTTCGAACAATGTGGGAAAGGCTTTCCCAAAATCTGGACATATTTGCGATTTTGATGTTGTAACTACTCTTAAGTCAGTTAAGGTATAGTTAAGAATGTGCAATTTTAGTGGTAATGACTCGAAGGTCATTGTGGACTGCAACTGCTTATTTGTAAAGGAGTGAATGTGTATTTATATATTACATTGTTAAGTTATTTGGGTATTTCGAGTATGCCATTCCTATTTTGCACAGCCTGGCTACCTCTGATCCAATTTTTCCAGTATGTTATTCTTTATCGAAAAACTTTTCGATCTTTATGGAAACAACTATTTTGAAATGAGTTTGTAGAAATAAGCGTTTATTCTAGGTTTATTCATAAAATAATAGATGAACTGATAGATATTATATGGCAATACCTCTGTTTTTCGAATAGTCCTACATTGCACTCCTTAGCTGTATGTTGTAATTAAATTTTGAAACAGTCATAAATGCATATGGTCTTAGCACACACCAAGTAATTATTCCTGAGTGTATTCCATGAGGTTTTGCATACTCGTTCTGAATATTTTAGATGGATATGCTTGTTTGTTGTATATGGTTTTCGATCTTTTATACACAGAAAACACTTGTAATATCCTCACATCAGAGAATGTTTATTATTACTTGTCTTGAGAAAGAAACTAAATGCACTATGTCTATTGTTTCTATTGTATCATTACTAAGGAATTTATATACTTATCTATACTGCATACAAATAATCTCTTTACACTGAAGTCAGTAAGAAGTTCCTACCTAATTAAGCTACTAATTTACAACATAGTACCTAGATACTAAATCAAGAAATTCATGGTACGTATATGTTATAGTAATAGCAACAACTAGCCAATAATCCTCTTTGGAAAGTCTCTCCTCCCTGCCACGAGTTCTGGCAATTATGTCCAAACTCTCCCTCGAGCATTTTCTGTTGATGTCACGATTAATAATTTCCAGTTATAGTCAAGTACCTTGTGTTCCTAGACTACAATCATGCCCCCAAGCCTTGTACTCTTTTTCGACTATCTTTCTTGAGAATTCTCCCACTAGTTCCTCCAGCTCAAGGATCTCTCCTGGATTCTTTTTTGTTCCCCTAAATCCCCCTTCAGGGCAGATTGGGTAACTGTTTTATTTGTAACAGTTTCTTTTAATTCTTGTAAACAGCTTCTATTTTGTGTTAAGGTATCATTCCAAATATTTAGGTAACTATAATTCACTTTTCTTGCCCTTTCAACCTCAACACGTATTATTACACAACATAATGTAATAAAACTTAAAATAATAGATAATAAAATTAACTTATTAATCCTCAGTAATTTTCATGCACCTTGGGGTGTTAGATCTTCCCCCCTGTTATCACTCAAGTTGTCCCTAAGCTCCTGAAGGGATACGGCCGAGGTAACCACAAACCAATCTTTGGATTGCAGGTTCTAGCCCACCTGCAATCAGAGAGGGCTCTCTCTTGATGATTTAACTTTGTTGATGATGATTTTAGGCTAGTTGTTGGGTTAAGGGGTTTTGATTTTTTGTTTGGATGGAAGATGCATGTAATGGAAGATAATTCCAAGCAGAGAGGCAAGGAAAAGCGTGATAAGTTTCAAACCATTGGGCATGGAGTCATGGATTAAGGCTTGCTGTTGTGTTTTCTCGGTCACAAGAGGATTATGGAGCGGGATAGCCACACATGAGACAATTATCAATTTGTTGAAAGGATGGAATGATGGTCAGGGAGGAAAGGCAATTAAGAATCTTTCATCAAAACTAACAGGGAGGAGAAGTGAATGAATGGTTGTCTAGGAGCAGTTAAGAATTCCTAAACTATCATTCATAAGTGAAAGAAACAGCGTAAACAAGATCATTTAAGTATGCATGTTCATAACTGTTCCTGATGAAAACATGAAAAATTGCAGAAATTGAGCCTAAGGTGCAGCTAAGCAAACCCTAAACTATTCTTCTTTTTTGCAATTTAGATAGCGGATTGATGATAAAACAAACATGAAAAACTAACAGAGTTAAGAAACACTTATTGAACCATGTAGAATCACAGGAGTTCCACAGTCACTCCTCGACCAATTAAACACAGCAGACAGTTTCCGAATCCATGCTTTCAGCAGACTTTGATTATGGAAAGTATCACGGTTACAGTGAGAATCTCTGCTTGAGCAAAATATCGAAATAACCAATATCAAGCAAGAAACCAACCAGCCAACCCCTACTCCATTTTTCATGGTGGTATATATAGGCAAAATATCTAAAGTTATTTATTACAACCGACCTAAACAGGTCTGCAGGAAAAAGCTTTTTAAAAACCTAATTGTTGCTGGAATTAAATGCAAGTAAGTCCTTTGGGCTATGCCAGAGGCAGCTGGATCAAGTTGAGTTGATGGGGTGCCCTGTGTGACTTGGTGCAGTGGTTCTATCATAACTGTGCATTGAGTTCTGGTCCACTGATCTCCTGTGAGTTTAATGTGCAGTCATTTGTGCTGGTGAGCTTTTAATGCGTCCTCAACTGCTTCTTGACTTTCAGAGCCTTCCTTTTAATGTTGGATTTGCCTCGAGCCCTGAGAAAATCTCCTCTGATACACTTTGCCGCTACATTGATGTTCTCCTCCGCTTCCTGATACTCTTTGACAGGCTTTTTATCTGCATATTTGATCTGATACTCTTTAATCTTTGTTCCTGGTCTCTCTCTATCTTCAAATACGTTTAAATTGGCAAAATCGGGCTTTCTCGGGCCTTTTCGGTGCAAAAAGGGCTGAGGAATCAAAAGATTCCCTAAAGATTCTCCAATATGGCTCATTTCCCGTAGCGATGTGCAATTAGCACTTTGAGTGAATCGCGCATCGAAAACTACCTCTGTTTTTCATTCCGGAGCTCCGAAGCTTGACTTTTGCACTTGCGCGTTTTTTCCGTTTTTTGGCTGTTGACGTTAGCGGTACGGTAGATGACGTCAGCAGTGGGGTCCTCTGGTATGGATATGACATCAGCATGCTGATGTCAGCAAGGTGACGTGGCAGTACGGCGGGGTGACGTGGCAGTGACACGTGGCAGGTGACGTGGGTCGGGCGCAGGCAAGGAGTGGTGAGGTGGAGGCGACGTGGCGGGGTGATGCGGCGCTCCTATAACCTGAGGGAAGGGCGGTTTTTTAGTTCATCGGACCGCCTTTGGTATGGAGGCAGTTTCTGTCAGGGGCAGCCCAATGCAATGGGAAGATGCCACCTGTCCCGGTGTATGACGGTAAAACCGTCGGACATCTGGTGGTAACGTGCCAATACATAAGGGCGCCCGATATTAATAAGGGCCGTCGGATCTGGGGCAGACGATCCGACGATGGATGGGAGGCGAAAGTGCGCGGGACTTAATAAAAGAGCGCGCGAGTTAAAGTTTAATTTTTCTACGACGCAGGTGGGTTTAGACTTTAGGAAACGAGTTAATGGGTCTAGGCGCTTGGTGATTTATTAAACAAACATTAATAAATTCCAAAGAAAATGCGCGGGGGGGGGGGTTTCATTTGGAAGGGGTTCTTTGTGTTTTGGAAGGGGTCCAAACACCTGGGAATGGAAATTCATGCAAAAAGAGGGTTCTTACTAAATTCGAGGTGACTTAGTAATTCCCAGAGAAATACTTATGGTGATATTCCAACCAGGGGGAGGGGATATTTACATAAGGGGATTATTTACATAGTTTTAGTAGGGGGATGGGGAAAAATGTAGGGAGTTAAATAATAATGTCAGTAGTTAATATGGAAATGACAAGGGGAGCGCTAAGTTTCAGAGATCTTAGGCTTCAAATGGGAGATAGAGCTCTGTAGAGAAAGTATGGACGCTCCTTGAGTGAAGCGGATCTTCACCAAGGTTAATGACATGGAAAATGATGAAACTAAGAGATATCAAGCAGATCTTGACCTCTTTTGGGGAAATTAGTCAATGATT
>APFE030218882.1:8477-41908 GCA_000404065.3 Pinus taeda
TTATAATATTGAAATATAAACAAACTTTCATGGTTTAATAATAAAAAAATTATTTTAATTATTTTGTGTGAATTCCAGGGGACGAAATTAAGCATTTTCATGGTAATGGTAGAAATAAAAAATTATGTACTTAAAGGAAAATTTAAATATTTTATTTATAACTATTTTAGTCCTTTTAAAGTTTAATGTAAATTTATATTAAATATAAAATAAATTGAACTTAAATCTCGTATTAGATTGTAAAAAGCACTTTTACTTTTTAATTATTAAATTAAAAATTAATTTACAACAATAATGATAAATTTACACCAATTTTTGGTTATAATGATTACCTTTTATTTATTAACTTTATTCATTTATTTAGAAATTCAAGTTTAATTTCTCATTGAAATTTACAAAAAATTATATGGAAGCTTATTTTTTAGATAAGAAGTAGGAGGTAATCAAAAGAATTAATTGATAGTTTACTTTTACACTTTTTCAATATAGGATAGAGTTTTTTCTATATTTACATTTTTTTTTCTTCTCTGGTAACTACTAGTAAACCTATTTGTACTCTTTTCCAATCTAGGATAGAGTTTTCTCTATATTTATTTGCATTTTTTTCTTTTTTATAGGTAACTACTAGTAAGTCTTTCTCTCTGTAAACCCGTAGCAAACCAGGGGAATTGAACCTTGGATCTCTTGGTTTTTTAAAATTTAATATTACTTCGATCATCAATTGAGTTGTCCACTAAAACCCCTCTATATTTGCATCTTAATGTTTTCCATTTTTATATTTAACAATAAATTGTAATTATTATTATTATTAAATCAAATCTTATTATTATTATTATTGAAAAATCAAATCTATTTTATTTTATATTTATATTAATACATCAGATACCATTACTTCGATTCATTTCAATTGAGGTGTCCCTTAAACTTCTATATTTACATCGTTAATTGCAGTTTCATTTTTATATTTAATAAATAAATTATAATTATAATTATTATTTGTTATTATTAAATCATCTTATTATAATTATTATTGAAAAATCAAATCTAGTTTATTTATATTTATATTTAACACATAAAAATTAATGTAAAAGTAATAAATGTTTTAGGTATTGTTATAGACATATTCAGGCACTACAACCCCAATCATATATGTCCATAAACCAAGGGCTTCTGAGTCCCTAAAAGTGTTGTTTCGTACCCTAAAGGAATAAGGTCAGCTGATTACATCACCTCCCAGAAGTTCTCCACAGAAAACTTCTCAGAACTAGTCAAAACTGGACCATACAGACTGCTCAGTGCAGAGGGTGTGATGCATCTCACCTGCTCAGTGCAAAAAGTGCGATGCATACTGAAAAGCCCTTCTGTAGGGTGCGATGGGTGAGAGTAGACAAATGGCAAAGACAGTTTGGCAAGCGTGGATGATCATGGGAATCTTCCAGAAACTTCTCCTGTGACACTTGCCTCTCTAAATTCACCCAGGGATGAGTAAGAGATCATCAATCTCCAAGTGGAATAATGAACTATCAAAGAGAGGACACTAATAAAAATCCCAGAAGCTGACTCACCCCCTTGTAATCATCTATATATGGATCCAGAGGCTGGAATTTTGCATCTTGTAAGGAAGCGCTGTTAGTTTCTTGGTGGAATATCATAGTGTTGGGTGATCTAAGCTTTTCATGAGGTGAAGAAGGGCTTTCATTCTAGGAGGATGACACTGGGTCAGATCAATGGATTGTAATCCTCTCTTCTAATCTTTATATCAATAAAGCTATTCAAGTTTTCCTCCACATTCTTGTATGTCTGATAATATATGCATTTGTGTGGTTAATATAAATATGGTCCTATATTGTTTATGATTGTAGATCTCTGCATTTTGAAGGTATTATGCTGATTTGACTTTACAGGTACTCTTTGAAGCGGAGTAATCAAGGGAGGAGCGGTAAAGATCCGTCAAAGAGGAGAAGGAACAAGCAAGGAACCAATCGAAAGATTGAGGTTGGTATTCTTTGCTCTTCTCCTATCTACTTCTCATAAAGGGAAACACAAGTAACTTTAATTTGTTTGTTTCTAAGATAGCTACCCGTCTTAGTGGGACTAGCAGCTCTGCATAGACACTATATTTCCTGATAACAAAATGGCGACTCCACTGGGGAGTGAATAGCTTGTTTGCTTGTCTATATTTGTTTGCTTTATAAACTTACAGACGGAGCCTAAAGTCAAGCCAGCTAGCCTTCGAACTGCATTTGCTATGCAGGTGAAAATTAGATCAATGCTGCTTCAGTCTATCTCTGGGCTTTGTTTATAAAATGAACAATTGATTTGCAAACATCCTAATTGCCCTGGTGGTGGCTCAAGTAGCCTCATTAGATCAGCCCCTGTGATTGGCATTTACTGACTATCATTAGCTCGGCTTAAATCCCTGAACTAAGCTACAAACTGTGACCAAGAACCAAGTTGAAGTCTCATCCCTGGACCATCGCACCTTCTCCTCTTGGGAATATGGATGCATCGCACCTCCCGTGTGCAGTACGTGGGATGCATCGCTCTTTCCCTGTGTTACAGGTGTGATGATCAAATAAGACTTCTTTTGCTTCCAGATTTTGGTTTTTTGTTCACTCTCTTTAGCTTTATTCAGGATTTTTGCTGTCTGTGATCAATATACCACTGTGGAAACTCCCTTCCTTTGCATGATTCAACCTCCATAGTACAAAGAACTGTAAATGTTTTTATATATTGTTCGCCATTTACGGTTCTCCTTTACAAAGAAGTAGCGTAATCAAACTGTCGTCTTTTGATTTGGAAGTGTTGCAAGTGTCGTTTTCAATCGAAGAAAAGAATCCTACTATTATTGATGGTCGATTACACTGTTACTCTTGTATTTGATTTGAATTAATAGTTTTTCAAGTGTCGAAAGCAGTTTTCAATTCAAAATCACAAAGTGTTGTCGTTATCTTCCTTTCATATTTTGAAGAGAAAATCGTTAGTACTGTCGCTTGAAATGATTCTGATTTGTACTTATCATTCTTTTTGTCATTCACACATTAAGAAAGCAAAAAAAAATATATGCATGTGCATTTGCATTTAGACTACTTGTTGATTTTGATTTAGGACAGTGCATCTAGTGTGTGCTCTCTGCTCTATGTTGAAAGAATCCTGCTTCTCTTTCTTTAGTAGCTAGGATTTTCATTGAAAAAAGAAGATTAAACGATTGTTTATCATCTTAGATTGCACTTTAGGAATTGTATATCTACATGACGTGGTGAACCTAAAAGGCAAACTTCTTAAGAAATATCAACTGTAAAATAAATTCAATGAACATGAAAACGCTTTGGAATCTAACGCACAACATTTAGAAATCTAGGCTAGAGATGTATTCCAGCATTGTAAAGCCTGGTAACTATCACTTTCATTGTAGGTTAGGTGATTCCTCTTCTTTGAGACGACAAGTGCCAGTACGAACTTGTGCTCCCGCGTACCGTCGAGTATATATTGGGAGACCATAATAGGCTATATCCTTTATACTTAGGAAGTCGTGTCTGCCGCTCTATCGATCAAAATGCACTGAACACAGCATTCGGGAAGATTGACTACCGTATTGTAAAAAGTATTCTGCAGTTTTGCAATTGGTTTGGTAAATCCCTCTGTCTAGATTTCCAGAGTAGTCTCTTTCGTTCCTTTTTAGACTCCTTAAAGGAAAAGGTCCATCTGAGCACTTGTCACTTCAGGCTCATTAAAAATCGAAGGCGACTAGAGTCATCTTTAGCTTTTTCTCGACTCTTAAAAATTGACAAAGCAAGTTGTGTCAAAGCGTTTAAAATTTATTCTAATCAGAATAATGTCACTGTTCCCTCGTTGGTCTTAGGTTGAGAAAAATGGAGTCCACCAACCAAGGATTTCCCATTGTGAGAAATCCTAGTCCTTTCTCCTCTTGGGGAGATGTTGGTGCACCTCATACGGCCACTTTGTCCCTCCTAGGACTAAAAATCAGCTTTCAAATATGGCTCTTCTCAACCTCTATCGTTCAAACCACCACGATTCCTGAGCAATCAGGTCAGCAACTAGATGATACTAGAGTTACCCCCCAACCTTCTGCTTCACTTGTTTCTCCCTCCCCTCCTTCCTTTTTGCTTGGTAAAGCTAGTAAAGCTAAAGACCTAGTAACTGAGAAGAAGAAGAAAGGGAAGGAGAAAGAGAAGATGAAGGAGCCAAAGGCGAAAAGGGGCAACCATGTGTCGTCTAGCGAAAATCCACACACTGCACCGTCAAAGCCTAAATCTCCATGTGTCATTTGCAAGGGAGAACACTATCATCAAGATTGTCCTTGCATCCCTCGGATCTTAAGGGATTGGTCTCCTCGTTTGTACAATCTGGTGTCATCAGCCTCTGACGATCATGTTGAGAGTACACTGTCAACTAGTGAAAACGAAGTCTTTGGACAAAAAGGAAAATGTAAATTTCCTTGCAAACTGTGTGAAGGCAATCATGCCGTCCACCGTTATCCCTTCCTGGACGAAGCTAAAAGAGTCTTGGATAACCGTCCTGCTTCACCGCTACGACTTCCTCCTAGGTACAAGAAACTCTTGCCGAGTCCGTCACTAGTTGAAAATCTGAGTGACATGACTTTGTGGTCAGTTGAATCATTTATCATTGAAGATAAACCCTTTGAATCCATACCAGACGAAATTCAAAAGGTTGAGGTGGCAGTCGACCCAGTCTTGTCTTCGGAAGGTCCATCTTCAGATGATACAGTCACCGAATAAAATGAGAACGACACCGTTCAAATTCTTTCCATAAACATAGACTCCGATGAACATGGGGGCAATCTACCCATTCCTTTACCGTAGGAATGAAGTTCGTCAGAGTCATATCCAGCCATTTATTCGGTCCCACCTCCAAGCAACTTAGTCGTTTCCTTCGATTGGAATCTACTAGGCAGACCCCATTTACCATCTAATGTATCATTTCGAATGTACTAGCTTACAGAATGGTCATGGTCAGTACCATCATAGATGAAGGGGCTTCTGTGAGTATCCTTTCCTCAACTTCTTGGAAAGCGCTTGGTTCACCATTGCTTCTGCCTGAGATGCGAAATCTAACAGGCTTCGACAAAGGAACCAGTAAACCGTTAGGGATCCTTCCAAGTTTGCCTATAACTTTGAGAGGGAAAACCGTGTATCTGAACGTAATGGTAGTCCAAGGACCTTTAGATTATAATCTGCTCCTTGGGCATGACTATATTTATAGCATGGGAGCCATTGTCTCCTCATTCTTTTGAGTAATGTGTTTTCCGCATGAAGGATGATAGTCTACATCCTGGTCCCCTGTACTTGTACCTGCACGTGTACCTGCACCTAAACCTGTAGTTGTGCCTATACTCTATTGTAACCTATACATGATCTCGATGTATTTTTCATACCACTGTCCTGCCTACAAGATCCTATCCTGAAACTCTGTCCCATAGGAGTTTATAGTTGCTATATGATTTACCTGTACTTTCCTGCTAAGAGCATCTGTAATCGAATTCTTCTTCCCTTTGATGTATCTAATCTCAAAGTCAAACTCACTAAGGGTAGCCAAACATATAGCTTGCCTGGAATTTAGATTTGGTTGGTCAAACAAATACCTCAACCCACTATGATCACTCATCAATGTAAACATCCTGCACAGAAGATAATGTCTCCACATCTTCGATACATGTATAATCGATTTTAGCTCAATATCATGTGTTGGATAGTTCTAATCGTGCTCATTCAGTTTCTGTGACTCATAACACACTACTTGTCCTTCTTGCATGAGAATTCCACCAATTCCCAAGCTCTTGCAAGCATCTATACACACTACAAACTCCTTGTTTGGATCTGCAATCTTTAGCACTATTACATGTGTCAACAACTACTTAATCTACTCAAGACTATCTTCACATTCTGTCATCCATTCAAAATTCTTACCTTTCTGTTGCAATGATGTGATAGGATATGTAATGTGTGAGAAGTTCTTGATGAACATCCTATACTAACCTGCCAATCCCATGAATGATCTCACCTCACCTACATTCTTAGGAGTTGCCCATTTCGTGATGGACCTTCTCTTTTCTGGATCTACTACTATGCCTTCCTTGGAGACAACATGTCCCAAGTAGTGTACCCTAGTCTTAAATAAGTTGCACTTGCTAAGATTAGCATACAACTGATTCTCTCTTAGCAATCTCAACATTGTTGTTAAATTCTCAGCATGTTCTTCCTCAATCTTAGAATATACTAGTATGTCATCAATGAATACAATAACAAACTTGTCCAAGTAAGGACACAACACACGATTCATCAAGCGCATGAATGTAGCTGGATCATTAGTCAAACCGAATGGAACAACAACAAACTCATAACTCCCATACCTAGTCCTGAACGCAATCTTGAATGTATCCTCTTTCTCGATGTGTACCTAATGGTATCCCGATCTCAAGTTGATCTTAGAGAACACTACTTCTCCCTTTAGCTGATCAAACAAATCACAATCCTCGACAAAGGGTACCTATTCTTGATCGTTACCTTATTCAACAGCCTGTAATCAATGCACAATCTAAGAGTACCATCTTTCTTCTTTATGAACAATACTGATGCGCCCCAAGGTGATACATTGGGTATGATGTATCATTTTTCAAACATTTCCTTTAGGTTAAACTTCAACTCTACCAACTTAGGTGTGCTCATCCTGTAAGATGCTTTTGATGCTAGAGCCACCCCTGACACTAACTCAATAGAAAAATATACCTCCCCGTGAGGTGACAACTTTGTAATGTCCTAAGGGAATACATCCTAAAACTATTGCAAAATTGGGTACCTTCTTAACACCTCTGCATGCTCCAACTCCTTACCCTTGTCACTAGAAATGTGTACTACAAACATCAGACAACCTTTTCTACAACTACACTTAGCCTACATATTGGTAACCATCCTCATTGATGTAGGATTCTTCTTTCCCTTCAAGGTCCTCTTTTTCCCACTATCATCCGCACACTCAATGTCCTTGTCAAAGAAATCCACTTTGGTTCTGTGAAGGTATAACCAATCCATACCCAAAATCATACTATACTATCACAATGGAAATACATTCAAATGCATTGATGTAGGCATACCATTTAACTCAAATGCACAAGCTCTTACCCAATGGTGAACTCGCTTATTTGTACTTATAGCCAACTGTGCCAACCAAGATTATACATGTAATTATTTTCTCAAACCACACTTATCCACCAGGTTAGGATTAATATGACTACAGTTAGATCTAGGATCAATCAAAATAGAAACAAATTGATCACAAATCTTACCATCCATCTTAATGATCGATGTTTGATGATCTTCCTGCCTGTTGTCCACAGCTACATAAATCCGAGGAATACTATGACCAACATCACCAATTGTATGTGGCTCCTGAGCACTAAAAATCTAGGGCTTAGCACCACTCTGATACTACGGAAAATCCCTCTTACGATGATCCTTACCACATATCCAACACAACAATGGTTCCCTACCACTGCCTCTAGCCTGCTGCTCTCCATGTCCCTTTTCAGTAGTATTGAATCTCTTGTAAGGAATTGCATTATCTTTCTCACTTGCATCTTGAGGTCTTCCTCACTTTGGTGGCCATTTTCCTTTAACTTTGTTGCTTCTCTTCAAGTCATGTTTCGTTTCAACTTTGTGCTTCAACTACTCATAACAGTGCTTAAAATTTTAGATGGCCTCCTCCAACGATCTAGGCTCATCGAACTCAATTTGGTCTCTGTATGCAACTAAAAATTGACTAATGAATCTATGAACCTTGGCCTTCTCCTCTATGAGGTAAGGCACATATCTCAACAAATCCAAAAGGTTGCTAGTATACTCCTCATCTGTCATAGAACCCATCCACAACTCATAAAACTCCTTAGCTTTGTCATCCTAATACCTCTCGAACTAGTACTTCTTCTTGAAGAGCCTTTCAAATGCATGCCAAGTCAAATCATCCTCATCTATGTCCTTGACATTCTTCACATCTTCCCTCCAAATGTCTGCTTTACCTTTGAGACTGAAAATGGCTATCCTTGCTTTCATGTTTTCTGAGTAATCATGCAATCTAAATAATTTTCTCATTCCAAGCAACCAAGCCTCCACATCTTGCGATTTATTCATCTCTCCATCAAAGGTAGGTGGATTTTCCTCCTTGAACTTATCCAGAAAGTATCCTCTATCATTCCTCCTATACAGATGATAACGATGATGATCATTATGCCTATCAGAACCAGAACTGGAATAATACATGTGATTGTCACCCCTCCTATCTAGAGTGTCCAACATACTGCCATCTTTGATAGCGTCAAATATATCTAACCTATGTCTATTATCAGACCTGCTACCATATGCCCCATTAGTTCTATCCTCATGTCCATTGTTGATATGAAGAGGTCCCTGTCGCTGCAAATCTGACAAACTGTGAAGTAATATCGCATTCACCTTTGCTTTTTTCTCTTGTGCCTGCATGATTTTGTCATTGTTTGCTTTGTAGCTCCTTATTTATTCCTTCAGGATTCTCAATGCATCTAGCAAGTCAAAAGAGTGCCTCGTGCTACGTTACCCATCTAATTCATCGTGAGATTCTATGTAGTATACCATCTTGCTATCCATTTGATTCCTTTCCTGCAAGGCATACTATATCAACTAAAACAAATCATCATAAATCAACGTACCTTAGCATAACTTGGGGAGGATATCTTGTCTGTAATATCATCAAATCAATGTGATGCATGTACAACATAACCATGATAACATATAGACATATATCATTAAGTGCATCAACGCGTAGCCGTCATACTAACTGGGGTCCAGTCATCAATGCAAGGCCATATCAACAATGCATGCCATAACCTCATGCATGACAACAACCATTACTCTAGTATACACATTTCCTCATGTAACTATCCACCTGCATAAGAAATGCCTAATCAACTACACATACTCATAATTGCATGTAGTCAAGCATAAGCGATCAATTCTTGTAATCAACCTGCAAGACTGATGCATGTAATCAAATAACCAAGAATGTAACCCAACATACAAGGATGTAATCAAGCAGCATATAATTGTATAACCAGTCATATACTCATGACGATGCATTCCATAAAACCAACATCAAGTTCCTTATGATAACCTTACTACTGCCATGATCAATATGATGTAGTGCAACAAGCACATGGAACACAAGTGTAAGAGCCACACATGCAACTGACATGCATGCATGACCAACACATTCACCCATATCTATAGCACTGGATATGATCCAAAGAGAGCATAGCCATGCTGTGACACCAATCTGTAACACCCCCTCCTAGGTCTAACCAAAGTAACCATGGCAATTAGGGTAAACATGAGGAGAGATGCTACTATGATCATATTCGACCTTCTATGTCACCTTAAGTAAGTGGAATCAAAGGAACATCACATACAATCATCCAACATCATCAACAAAGCCCTCAAGAGATAAGTCAGCCACTCAGATAGCCTATCCTTGGGTCCCACTACTGTTTTACAACTCTTAGGGCATAGTCGTTTGATGAGCCCCAAAAATGGATAATTATATGGGCTCATTTAGCCTCCTAATTTTGACTTAATCCACCATTATCATTAGTTTATTGCATGTTTTTTATTATATTTATGCTAATAGAGTGAATTGGGTTAGTCATTATGCCAACAAGTCTAATGTGTGCTTTATGCAGTCTTTTTGGTCAATTTGAAGATAAAATCAAAGGTTTAAATGAGCACTTGGTAGCCAAATTCGTGGAGATGATTTTTAGGAAGGTGTCCTCTTCATTTATGGGCCCTTAACTCTAATTCTCCACCATCAGCTTGGAGTTCAAGGGCCACAAAATCGATTATCACAAGGGCAACCGAGCAAGTCAAGTAGGATTGTTGTTAACTGCAAGTTTTGGGCAGCCGAGTCCCTAAAGTTTAGGAGGACTGTTGGGGTCCTCAATTTGTATAAATAAGAAGGCTTAGGGCCTAATTTGGTTTAGCCAGTAGTTAGTCACTTTATAGGTAGAAGTTAGCTAGTTTGTAGTTCGATTTTAGTCATTCTTTAGGCAATAGGTTAGCTCTGCATTTCAGCACATTTCCAAGCTTTTTCTTGTAGACAGTTTTTTATGTAACTATTCTTTTGATCAATAAAGATGAATTCAGCTTTGCACCAGCTCTAATCTCTCTTAGGACCCTGTAGCTCTTGGGGTTGGGCCCATCTCAAGTGCCCAGTACCTCCTTTGTTTACTTTCATGTGTCTTTGCTGCATTCTTAGAATAAAATCGGTTATTCAGATTTAAATCTTGTTTTGTTATTTAGGTTGTTTTTTATGATTAAAAAGGTTTTTCATGTTTAGATTTACTTGATAGGTTAATCACAGGGAAGATCTTCAGAAAAAGGCTACCAAGCACCTTGGATCTCACCTCCCCCTTAGTGGAATCATGAGCTGGGACCAAGGTGACCTTGCTGCCACCAAAAACGTTGTTTTTCTTTGTCATGCAATCCTTAGTGTTGGAATTCTCATTTGCAGACGCTGATATTAGTTGTGTTTAAATCCTTAGGTTTATGATTGCTTAGTTGCATAGTTATTTCATCTGATTTCATTGCAAATAAACTTTTGATCCATTTCTTTGCTGTTATCTAGGTTAGAATAGGCTAACATAGATAGGTCTTTGATTTTCCAAGTCCTTGTTTGTGTTGTTTGAAAAACAACTTGTAGAGCACCTGTTATCCTTCTTTATCTATCCATTCTCCATCAATCCCACCTGCTTCATCCTCTACTTAGAATCCTTGCTTTACACTTGCCACAATCGCTCACTTCGCCCTAATTCTCATATTTTTGTGCAACATTGTTCTATCCCTCCTTGAACAAATCCAACTGTCCTTATCACTCCTCAGCTCCATCCACCAAAACCTGGACCTTCTCACACCATTATCTCAACTCCATACCCACTCCTTCATCTTTCTCCCTCCATCCATCCTCGAAAATCTCATTTCTGAACATCCTGTAGAAAATCACAGAACATCTTGTAGAAATTTCAGAACATCCTGTAGAACCCCTGCAGACTTCCTGTAGAAGCTCACGAATGAGGTTTCTTGATAGTCAAACTCTGTGAAACTCTCTAGAAGGGTGTTAGGGACCCCTTAGGCCCTCTCTGAACCTTCCCAACCTCATGCAAGCATTTTCTCTCGCCGATCCACCTCTACACAGTCAAAAACAGTGAAAGCACACGCATGATAGTTCTGACAACTTATTCAAAAATACAAAAAGATGTTTTCTTCAGATTGTGATAACTTAGACACATGCATTTTACCTTCCTAGAAGTCAATGGCACCTTTGTCAGTAGCTCACATCCTCTTTTTCGCATCAGTAGGACTAGATGGTAAAATTAGGGTTTGCTAGGGTTTGCATTTCCTTTCAGCTTTTCAGTTTATTTCTGCAAGTAGGTTAGCTTCCTTTGAGTTAGCTTTCGTCTATCAGTTAAAAAGCTTCTTCTTAGACCTCATAGAAGTTGGCTTAAGCCCCTAGCGGACTTGTGCCAGTTAACCAAGTGACAACTGCGGCAATAGCTAGTACTTGTGCATACAGCACCGTCGCTTCCAAGTTTGTTACGAACTACCAGGTTGATAAAATTAAAGAAGGGAGTCCCAGGAGTTGCAGTATTATTGCTGCAATATTGGGGCCCACCACTCTTTTTGGCGCCGTTACCGGGGAAGCGTCAGAGTATTGGTGATTGCTGCTTTTCTTCTATTTTCTACTACAACCTTCTGCAAAGTAGTTTATTTCATTTCCATTCTACAATTTCATTTCTGCAAAAGTAGAGTAGACATTTCCTGCTTTCATAGATTAGCATTTCAATTCCGCAATTTCATTTCTACAAGCGTAGATTAGCATTTCAATTCCGCAATTTCAATTCTGCAAGCGTAGATTAGCATTTCAATTCCGCAACCGTAGCCTAGCATTTCATTCCTGCAATTTCATTTTAGAAAAATAGATCAGTCCTTTCCTACTTTCATTTCAATTCCACATTTTCATTTTAGCAAGATAGTTAGTTGCAGTTCAATCTATTTTAGTTTTATAGGTACAAGCAGAAAAAAGAAGAAAAAATCAGCCAAAAAAGATTTCCTTTTATACCTTGTAGGAGTAGAGATAATTTAGAAAAATGATTGCACAAGCCCCCTCACTGCTTCACATAGCCAACCTTCTCTCTTCTTTGATGACTGTGATTAAGAAGAACCCCTTGGCGGACATCAAGGCATATTTAAAGAACCTCTAGGGGAGAAGAATAAAAATTCCTCTGGAGCAAATGGCTACAAGCAAAAATGTTGGGAGCAGTACTTTTTCTTCCAACTCAATTCTTAGAGGTGAATGTGAGAATCTGATGGAAGATTTCAAGAGCGAGATGAGGCAGTTTCTTGCCATGCAACTGGATACCTTGCAGATCCAAAGGAAGTAAGAGGAAGCCAAGAGGGCTTTGGCCATCTTTTGTCCCAGGTGCACTAGAAAGCATCCTAAGAACGAATGTCCATTGTACTCCATAGAAATGTGTTTTGTCTGTGAAGAATACCATCCTACAGATCAGTGCCCTTCCTTGCCTGGAATCAAAGCTGCATATCGAAGGGCCAAAGAAGTCACTGAACCACTCTATTTCATGAACCAAAGGAGGCCACATGGACCCATACCTTACCATCAAGAACTGCAAGGGACATCCGAGACCTATTATGACCCCTATCAAGCCACTTTCATCCCTTCTTGGGGCCCCCCTGCTCATCCTTCCTGGTTCACACCTCCTCCTTGTTCCTTCACAGATCCATATTATGCCCAACCAGCTGCTCATTCGTTTCACTCTTATGTTCAGCCACAGCCTCAGTGGAATGCACCTCATCAGGGGTGGAGGCCCCAATACATCTTTCCTCCCACTCATTTGCCTCCTACTCCACCACTTGCCCATCACAACCCCATCCACATCCATCTCAAATATACACCCCCACTCACTACCCATACCACCATTTCCAAACCTGCACATTGGAATAGCTCAACCCAATTGCAAAGATGAGGCACAACATGTCCAAATGACTCCTCTTGAGCTCAATGATATTCACCATATCTCAAGAAGAGTATTGGCAGAAAGAGATTATATTGACAACATTGAAGAACCACATCCAGCAAAAGAAGATTCAAATGAGGAGGTCAAAGAACCATGGGCTACACTTGATGAAGAGAAGACGTCAGAATCAGAGATCGAGAGAGTTACCTCATGGCTACCATCAAATCCTCTATGTACTCAAGAGAAAGATCAACAAAAAGAGGAAGATGAGAAGGTCATGGTAGAAGGTGACATGAAGAATGATCCAGATCAGCAAAAGAATCAAGGATATCAGAGCTATATTGAGATATGGTTTCAGACGGTCACTAAGTTGCAGCAGTACTCTCTTCTTCAGCTATGCCTAATCCCTTCAAAGTCAAATCATTTGGTCTCTAAAATCCGAATAGCTGTCAAAGCATGCATTTCAAGCCTCCACATCATTCTGTCTCTAATCTCGATGTGCACATGGCTCCATTGGAAGTATTCTTATACTTGAGAACGATTTTGTTTTTCAAGTAGGGTAGGGTAAAAAAAAAAAAAAAAAAAAAAAAAAAAAAATGGAAATAAGAGGAAAAATCTAAGGTGAAAAGCTCTTCGGAGGCGCCTTAGATTGGCTCATTGATTGAAAACCTCCATGAATCGGTCAATGGGTTGGGAAAAAAGAAAAGAAAAGAGAAAAAGAAAAAGAGAATAAGATCCTTGGGTGAAAACTTCCCTTGGAGGCGCCAAGGGCAGGCAATTAGGGTGAAAACCTCAATGAGGCATCCTAATTGTTTAAAAAAAAAAAAGAAAAAAAAGAAATCAGGCTTAATCTCTGTAAAATAATTGCAGGTTGCATTGAATACATTGCAGGAAAATAGGGGCGCGCAAAACGAGGACAGGAGTCCGTATCAAGCTCAAGGACACCCCCTCCATGGCCACTCACCTCTCCTAGGATTTGGTCACATTTGGGTTGAGATTGGGCCTTCTATAAGAAGTTCTGGGCTTTCTACAGGAAGCTACAGGATTTTCTACAAGAAGCTACAGGCGTTTCTACAGGAAGTTCTGTATTTCTACAGGATGTTTCCTATAGAACCTTCAGGCGAGCCAGATTCGATTTTGGAAGGGAATCTAAAGCTTGGAATCTATTGGTTAGGCCTGCAGGCATCCATGTTTCCATCCCTCACCTTTATCCATCATTTTTTCCACCTCATTGTACTTCTTTTATGAAAACTGTGTTTTCTACAGGAACTTCCTGTAGAATTTACAAAAGGTTGGAAATGGATTACAAAAGGCTGGAAATGGATTTTAAAAGCAGTTTGGCGAACATGGAAGCTTCATCAAGGGTTCATAAGTCCTCCTGCAATCTTCAAACTCCTCCTCCATCATGTCCATCCCTACATCATAGCCCAAGTTCATTTTTTATTACCATGCAAAAAATTGCAGAATGCTTGGAAACAAAAATACCTAGTGCTGAAATTTGTTTTTTTCTATGACTTGAAAACCGTGCATCCATTTACAAAACCATTTTACAGGGAGTTGTATAGGGATGATGGCAATATGCCCGAGCAATATCAGCCAATTCTAGTGCACGGTTTCCAAGAAACCAGCCTCCATCACCTTCAGCTATTTTTGCATTTTTTCCATATCCGTGCATCCGTTTCAAAACCTGTTTCATGGAGAGATGCATATGGGTGATAGTAACCTACCCAAGTAGTTTCAGCCAATTCCAATGCACGGTTTTCGAGAAATTGATCTCTATAATCTTCAGCCATTTCCCATTTTTCTCGAAATTTGTGCATCCATTGATCGTGATTTTTCTATGGGAGGTGCATAATGATGATAGGAACATGCTCAAAAAGTTTTAGATCGATCCCATCTATCGTTCAGGAACAATGGCAAAAACATGTTTCTGTCCTGTGAAAATTCAACATCAGCAGCTTGAGGGTGCAGATCTGAACGTGGAAATGAACTCCTGCAGCCTAGATCCGGCCAGAGGATACCTGCACAAGAAAAATAACCACACATCAGACAGCAAAAATCTTATAACATAAAGGATCCAGGCCGGTAGCAACGGAATATGAGCATGCAACAGTAGAAACGAACCCAACAACACGTCGACTTGCAGGTATGTGTCTAAACCAGCACCTCTATTTGCATCAATATGATTCGAAAGTGCATAAAGAATGAAGTGGTGGGATTAAGTCGATAGTTCCTTGTCCAATTCTCTAGCGCTCAGCCAGGAATCATGCAGCGTACGTGTTAGACAACTCATGTGAATTTAAAAAAAAAAAAAGGAGTGTTGGCCGTTTAAACCTCAGTGCAATTGATGGCAGTGATTACAGGGGGAAAACATATAGTTTATGAACAACACTACCGTCTGCATGTCGCCACATACACCTGGCCACTTCACTCCCTCACCATAAATCACGCAGCAATTACAAAAATGCTCGGCTGATTCTCACCACCCTCTATTCAACTACAGTCACAACTGGAGCACGCGTCCACCATGTCCATATCAGTTAACCAGTGGTCCTCTGCAAGATTCCTACCTGATTTCTCGAGATTTCTGCCGTTTTTTTTTTAAATTCTCGCCTATCGGGCTCTACAGGAAGCGCAGTTTCATTCTATAGGAAATCTTCTACAAGAAATGCAGAAAACAATCATGCAGAAAGAAAACCTGGGATTTTCGGCAAATGTCAAGCTCCAAACGAGGTAGGATCAGGGAAACTTCATTGTGCATGATTTGTTGGTGAAAAATGGTGAATTGAACATGGAGTTAAATTAAAAAAATGAGAGGAAAAGTCTGCCTGCACATTGAAAAAAGGTGAAAAGTCTGCTTGCATATTTTCTGAGTTCTACACAGTTCTTTTTTCCCTCTACATTCGAAGTCTGGCTTCTTCTTTCTCACATTCTTATGAAAAGAGAGATGCAACCGTAAGAACTAAGCCTGTGGGAAAGAATGAATTTGCAAGACTGTCCACTTTCTAGAAGAAAAAAACTATGTTATTTGTTCTCTGATCTGTAAAAAAAAAATGATTTCTTTTCAAAAACTAAGAAGCAAATTCAGGTTGAAAAAGTTTGAAGAGAGAAAAAATTGGAAGTTGTTGTTGTGAAAAACATGAAAATTCCAGGAGCAATAACAAGTTTACAAGAGGGGCAATGATCTATCTTTTTAGAAGAAAACACGGGTTTTTTGCAAAATTTCTGGCTTCAAGAGAAGAAGAAAACAAACAGTTTTATTTGTTGCATGTTTATGCAAAAGAAGCGATGCAATTCTAGGGAAGAATCAGGCCTGAAGAATGTGAAAAAAAAACCAATGATGAGGGAGTAAAAATCATTCAAGCAGAGGGCAAAACGAAGGAAGAACAGAAAAGAAAAAGACTACAGCAGAGAAGGCAGAAGCTAAACAAGATGAGAAGAAAGCCAAAACAGAGCGTGAGGAAGCAAGCTAACAAAGGTAGAGAAGACAAAAGAAGAGGAAAAAAGGAGGAAGAGCCACATCCAGCCAAGCATACCAAAACAGTTAAAACAGTTTCTACAGGAAGCATGAAAATCGTTTCTACAAGAAGCCAGAAAACAGTTAGCACAGGACTTTCTATAGGAAGTCTAGAAACAGAGGAACAAAAAGGGAAAATTGCCTGAGATTTTAGCCAGGGAGGCAGCAGCTGTGCTGGCCACCCTAAGCATCTCAAAAGTAGAAAGGGAAGTGAAAGAGGGAGCCTTCCCTGTATATTAAGGCAAGAAGGAGAGTGAGGATAAAGACTGGCAGACCCTAGCCACTGTCAAAAGAACCAATCACGATTGTAGACACCCCAACTACACAAAAGGAGAGGTCTCCCTCCAAGGCATCCATCACCTATGAACGGGGAAGCCCGATGACATCCACTTGCAGAGAAAGAATGAAAATGTTGGACACAAAGGCCTCTCTACAGGATGCTGAAACAATTCTACAGGAAGTTGAGAATTCTCTAGGAAAAGGAGCACAGGCAGTGGGAAGAAGTAGGGAGAAAATCATGGTTTCATGACCGAGAAGAGGACATCACTTCAGAAGCTCACCAGGGCCATCAGAGATGAAGAGATAGATTAGTTGCTCAGAGGATGAGCAACACTTTCAGTAGAGGGGTGATGATGAGCCCCAAAAATGGATAATTATATGGGCTCATTCAGCCTCCTAATTCGACTTAATCCACCATTCTCATTATTTTATTGCATGTTTTTTATTATATTTATGCTAATAGAGTGAATTGGGTTAGTCATTATGCCAACAAGTCTAATGTGTGCTTTATGCAGTCTTTTTGGTCAATTTGAAGACAAAATCAAAGGTTTAAATGAGCACTTGGCAGCCAAATTCGTGGAGAGGATTTTTAGGAAGGTGTCCCCTTCATTTGTGGGCCCTTACCTCAAATTCTCCACCATCAGCTTGGAGTTCAAGGGCCACCAAATCGATTATCACAAGGGCAGCCAAGTAAATCAAGTAGGACTGCTGTTAACTGCAAGTTTTGGGCAACCGAGTCCCTAAAGTTTAGGAGGACTGTTGGGGTCCTCAATTTGTATAAATCAGAAGGCTTAGGGCCTCATTTGGGTTAGCCAGTATTTAGTCAATTTGTAGGCAGAAGTTAGCTAGTTTGTAGTTCGATTTTAGTCATTCTTTAGGCAATAGGTTAGCTCTGCATTTCAGCACATTTCCAAGCTTTTTCTTGTAGACAATTTTTGATGTAACTATTCTTTTGATCAATAAAGATGAATTCAGCTTTGCACCAGCTCTAATCTCTCTTAGGAGCCTGTAGCTCTTAGGGTTGGGCCCATCTCAAGTGCCCAGTACCTCCTTTGTTTACTTTCATGTGTCTTTGCTGCATTCTTAGAATAAAATCTGTTATTTAGAATTAAATCTTGTTTTGCTATTTAGGTTGCTTTTGATGATTAAAAAGGTTTTTCATGTTCAGATTTACTTGATAGGTTAATTACAGGGAAGATCTTCTGAAAAAGGCTACCAAGCACCTTGGATCTCACCTCCCCCTTAGTGGAATCATGAGCTGGGACCAAGGTGACCTTGCTGCCACCAAAAACGCTGTTTTGCTTTGTCATGCAATCCTTAGTGTTGGAATTCTCATTTGCAGACGCTGATATTAGTTGTGTTTAAATTCTTAGGTTTATGATTGCTTAGTTGCATAGTTATTTCATTTAATTTCATTGCAAATAAACTTTTGTTCCATTTCTTTGCTGTTATCTAGGTTAGAATAGGCTAACATAGATAGGTCTTTGATTTTCCAAGTCCTTGTTTGTGTCGTTTGAAAAACAACTTGCAGAGCACCTGTTATCCTTCTTTATCTGCCCATTCTCCATCAATCCCACCTGCTTCATCCTCTACTTAGAATCCTTGCTTTACACTTGCCACAATCGCTCACTTCGCGCTAATTCTCATATTTTTGTGCAACATTGTTCTATCCCTCCTTGAACAAATCCAACCGTCCTTATCACTCCTCAGCTCCATCCACCAAAACTTGGACCTTATCACACCATTATCTCACCTCCATAGCCACTCCTTCATCTTTCTCCCTCCATCCATCCTCGAAAATCTCATTTATGAACATCCTGTAGAAAATCACAGAACATCATGTAGAAATTCTAGAACATCCTGTAGAACCCCTGCACACTTCTTGTAGAAGCTCACAAATGAGGTTTCTTGATAGCCAAACTCTGTGAAACTCTCTGGAAGGGTGTTAGGGACATCTTAGGCCCTCTCTGAACCTTCCCAACCTCCTGCAAGCATTTTCTCTTGCCGATCCACCTCTGCACAGTCAAAAATACAAAAAGATGTTTTCTTCAGATTGTGATAACTTAGACACATGCATTTTATCTTCCTAGAAGTCAATGGCACCTCTGTCAGTAGCTCGCATCCTCTTTTTCGCATCAGTAGGACTAGATGGTAAAATTAGGGTTTGCTAGAGTTTGCATTTCCTTTCAGCTTTTCAATTTCTTTCCGCAAGTAGGTTAGCTTCCTTTGAGTTAGCTTTCGTCCATCAGTTAAAAAGATTCTTCTCAGAGCTCATAGAAGTTGGCTTAAGCCCCTAGTGGACTTGTGCTAGCTGACCAAGTGACAGCTGCAGCAAGAGCTAGTACTTGTGCATACAACACCGTCGCTTCCAAGTTTGTTATGAACTACCGGGTTAATAAAATTAAAGAAGGGAGTCCCAGGGGTTGCAGCATTATTGCTGCAATATTGGGGCCCACCATCGCTCTCATGTTATGGGCAAGGGAGCGACCAAAAACCCAAAGTCGCTCTCATAGGCGTGCCTGGCAGCAACTATGGACCAAAATTGTTAGTTTGTGCTAGCGACCTTGGGATTTAAGCCACTTTTCTAGCCCAGAATCATGGCCTCTGCCCAGAACTTGTTGTAGCTTCCAGAATTCATTAAAAACATGATAACAATGTTGATCAATCAAAATCACCCTCATGACTAGGCCTAAGCATACCCAATTGGGACTGGCATTCTGTCAAGCACTTGGCATCAATGCAACCTACAGGTCTAGGATACAAGACAGAGCATTAACGACTGAAACAACTCATGAAACATAACCAAAAGGATCACCTCCTTCTCCATTGAACTACTACATCATCAATTAGGTATTGCATCCATCCATTTAACAGTTACAAGTAAATATATGAAATAACCATGACATAAACCAATCATTTAACCATGCTTATAACCAGCACAATCATGGTCCAGTTTATTAATCTAAGGGTTTATATTCCTAGGGTATAATATTAATCAAAGGGTTTATACAGTTTGAATGGGTCTAATGGTTAAGAGCATGTGTTTCCTCCTAAGAGGTCACAGGTTCAAAACCAGAGGGGGGTAGAGTATGTATGCCTTCGTAGAATTAGCAGTCAAATTGTTGCACAGAGGTGGGTCCCTTGTCCCACAAACAAGGGGGTCTCATACACCAATTTGGTGTCTGGGTTGGCTGTGACCTTAAAAATGGATATTATTATTATTATTATTAATATTAATCTTTAGGTTTAATATTAATCATTGTGTTTATAATCGTTATCAACCATGGTCCAACATTACATTTTTACAAAGATTTTCTCAATATGAAAATCAACCATGGTCCTACATCGCATTGTTACAAAGATTGTCCCTCTATGAAAATCAACCATAGTCAATGTCCAACATCGCATTCTGACAAATATTGTCTTAATGAGAAAATAAAACATGGTCAATCATGATTGTTTTAGCGTTTATAATATTTATCTTAGGGTTTATACAACTTGAATTTATAATATTGATCCCTTGGGTTTAATATTATTTTGTTGAGTTTACAATCCCTTAAACTTTTTTGTGTAAATTTCTTAGGGTTATTATTTCCTTAAATTATAATATCAATCTCTTGGGTTTATTAATCTAAAGATTCATATAGTAAGACTTAATGTTATTCATCAATTTTTTAATATTACTATTTAATAAATAATTATGATTATTATATATTAATTTGCCGTAGGCGTTCTTATTTCGACGCCAGGTGGATGGGGGCGTCGTTGACTTTATTTTCTATTTTTTTCTTTATTTAATTGGAGGGATCAGATTTAAAGAACCCACATACACATATAATATACTTGGTGTGAGTCTCACATACACAACTGTGACGCGAGGGAGAGTGAAACGATAGAAAATAATTTATTTAATTTTGTGGCGGTCAAATTTGGAGAGCGACGGCAACGGTGACAGTCGTCACTCATCTCCCAACCAGTTACACGAACTACGCAGAGATCTTATATTCCCCGTTAGTTACACGAACTACGCAGATATCTTATATTCCCGGTCGGTTACACGAAGATCTTGTATTCCACGATCTGTGCAGTTTTATGTTATCTATATGAAATTAACTTACGAATTAAAAAAACATATTAATTAAAGAAAACTTCCAGGTGATGGTCATCCACGAGATATGTGTTGGGTAAATAAAAAACAATATTATATTATTAATTACATGATTAATATATTAAATTTACCTATCTAAATTATAATCTATATATAATATTAATATGATAACAATATTTATATTTTAATATTAATATTACCATATAAATATTTAATTATTAAATAGATTAACCATATAAATTTATTAATTAGCCCTACTTTAGATTATTAGCCGAATTTCTATATACCGTTAGTTGGATGTAGGGAACGATTGTTGTTGACCTTTTATATTTTTTAAATGAATGATCCAGATTTGCTAGTAGCCGAATGTTCTTCGTATGATTAGGCATCAGAGGGTTGCGATTAGCTTTAGCGTTTCATCTCGCTGAATCTTTTAATTTTTAATTAGTTATCCATCTGGTCGCATTAATAATACAAGCAATTTATCTGTACCTGTTCTATGCAAGGTGACGGCACCGTGTGGAGTACAAGGGAGGTTCGCGTGGCCTCGGGACTTCAGCGAAAAGCAGTACCGAGCGGCTCGTCTCGAGATTCTGGACGACGATCACCGCGTTCTGAGTTTCAGAGTCATTGAAGGAGAGCACTGCCTGAAAAACTTTCAGAACCGCTTGCAGCACGCGATTCTTCCCAAGCCAACCTGGACAATATTCCACATGAAACGAAAAAAGTTGCAATCCCTTGCCCAACAGTGAACCCGCAAGAAGATTTGTGTAAATCAGGGCCATATGGGCATTCGACAATGGACACCTCCCAATTCAGATTCATGCGCGTTAATATGTGAAATCTGCACGGTTTTGCAAGTTAAGAGAAATGAATAATGGACAAGTGAGATATGATGCTTCTCAATTTACATTTGTGTGCATTAAATATGTCAGTAGCGTACAACTTTGTAGATCAGGAGATATGGAGGAGTTGAGCTTAGATTCAACAAAAAGACAATAATACCTTCATCACCTGTGATGAAGATATATTGTATCAATAATGAAGAAGCGCTATATAAGATTATACATACATACACACAACTTCGGAGTCATACTTGGATCTACCATTACATGGCTGAATCATATTCCCACTACTGAATACAGACTAGAGCATTACTTGCCATAGCTCCGTATATGCTCGTCATCGTTTTCTCACTTCGGAAACCAACAACATAGATACAAAGATTACTTCTCGAAAAAACCAGTGTCATGGGTACCTTCAGTGAAATGGTTAATAAAAATGACTAGTAGGTGAATCACTCACGTTGAATAAACACTGTGGTTATTGTGGTTATGACTCTAGTTTGGTGTTGGCTCCGTGTTAATGGTGGTATATAGAAGGTCAATGCTCCACGGTGTGTTTGGTGGCATGTGTTTAAATCTAGCGATGTGTCTTTTTACTAACACCTGTGGGTTTTGGTGTAACGGCAATAGTGACTCCAACAAGTGGTATAAGAGCCAGAGGTCTTGAGTTCGAAACACATTGGGCTCGCGTTGAGGGGAGATTGTTGGCTCCCCAATAATGGCGGTGTAGAAGGTCAATATTCCCCTGTGATTCATGGCATGTGCTTAAATCTAGCGATATGTCAGTTTACTAATATTCCCCCTATGATTCATGGCATGTGGTTAAATCTAGCGATATGTCAGTTTACTAACACCTGCGGATTTTGATGCATGTGCTTAAATCTATCGATGTGCCAGTTTACTAACACCTACGGGTTTTAGTGTAACGGCAATCGTGAACACCAAAAACAAAAAGAAAACATTAAAACATCAAACAAAAGCTTTGTTTTTTTGTATTCCCCTTGTGATTCATGGCATGTGCTTAAATCTAGCGATATGTCAGTTTACTAACACCTTCGAATTTTGATGCATGTACTTAAATCTAGCGATGTGTCAGTTTACTAACACCTACAGGTTTTAATATAACGGCAATCGTGAACACCAAAAACAAAAAGAAAACATTAAAACATCGAACAAAAGCTTTGTTTTTTTGTCTTAGAGTAATCCCATCAAACCTCAAACAAAAGCTTTGCTTTAAACAGTACATAAATCCAAAACTTCTCCGAAACCCATCTTAAACTCATCATAAAAGTCCAATTTTCATCTTCTAAATATCTTACTCAAACTCGATTCTTCACCTACCAATCCATTAAAAATTCATAAAAAATGATTTCTAAGTATGACACAAAATCCTCTATCAAAATGTAAGGTAAATAGCCATATCCCGCAGGAAGAAAATGAAATTTCAAGGTTGTAAGGAAAATAGCCATATTCCGCAGGGCGAAAATGAATTTTGAAGGTTGTCCTCACAGTGGAGGAGGGAAGTCTTTTTCCATGATCTGGTATTGTTGCTTTGATTTGTTCACAATTGTGACAGAAATTATTGAGAAATTTAGTATTTGAAGGGAAAGTTTTTGATGGGAAGGAAAATGTTTAGTTTTGGAATTTGTATCGGTAATAATTTTGTTTATATTATAGTTTATTAGTGTAGATAGTGACAACATTGTATATTTATTATATCAAAAAAATTATGATGAATTACATTCATTGGTTTGTGTGGAGGTTTTTCATTACACCAAAACTCGCAGGTATTGGTAAACATTATAAGCCAGTAACTAGGATCCCCAGGGTGGAAATTATGGATTCTATAGAGGTGCGGTGATTCTTCCAACACCCCCCCTCAAACGCAGCTCGGGGGAATCGAACCTGGCTCGGATACCATGTGGAAGTTTGCCGTTACACCAAAACCCGCAGGTATTGATAAATATTACAAGCCAGTATATCCACAAATAAATTTTGATGAGATTATCACCAAAAATATTTCTCAAAAATATTGTGTATCTAAAAAATAATAAGTTGTTTATAAAGATAAAAAAGTTAATATTTAGTTAACAATTATCGATTGTAAAATGATTAAATGAATATTTGTGAAAATATATGAGATTTAGATATTTATTTAAATAAACATCAATAATAACATTACACATGTCGCAAAGAATTACTTAGTATTAGAATCCACTGATCTTGGATGGCAAAATTAGTTTGAACTCTTTTGTTGGTTTGAATTAATTAATCTATATTAATTATAATAAAGTTGTTAAGCTATAAATTTAATTTAATTTAATATAATTTTTATTCTGTTAAAATATTTAGTATATTTTTGTCTGTTAAATATATTATTTATAAAAATTATATTTTGGATAATTTTCGAGGTCCCGTTAAAAAAAATAATACAGATAAAAAAATATAGCAATTATATAAATCACAATATAATGTGTATAACATTTAAAAAAATGTTTCCTCTTCTACATTAACTTCTTTTTTATCTCATATACTCTCTCTACCAATATAGAGTATCATAGTAGTAAATGGTAATCAATATAGAGTATCATAATATGAAATGGTAATCACGGAGATGCTTGGACAAATTATAGTGTTTTTGATATGAAAATTGATCTTAAATTAATTTATTTTAAATACAAATTCTTACCATTATATAATATTAATATGAAAATAATAAGTATTATAAATAAATAATATATTGAAATTATGTACAATAAATAATGTAATTTAGTTATATGATAGCTAATTGAAATATTTTTATTTACTAAAATAAAAAAGAGACCAAAGTTAAATATAGAAGCTATATTTTATATTGACACTATGTACAAAAGAAAAAAAATTATAAAGATAAAATTAATTTTTTTGATTTATTTTGATTTTTTAAATATTTATTTATTAGTTAGTATTGTTTCCATTAGTTTATGGAAATTCTTATTGTTATTATTATTTTAGATAAGAGATGATGTTAGGGTTAAAATTGGTTATTTATGGTCGAATGTCAAATTGGTCAACCATACTCGAATGTCAAATTGTGACAAAGATTGGATCAATATGAAAATCAACCATGGTCAACCATGGTTAGTCATGGTCAACTATTGTCAATAATGCTCAACCATGGTTAACCATGGTCCAATGTCGCATTGTGACAAATATTGTCTGAATATGAAAATGAATCATGGTGAACCATGGTTCAACGTCGTATTATGCCAAAGATTGTCTCGATATGTAATTAACCAAGGTCAACCATGTTTATTTTAGCATTTATAATATTTATCATAGGGTTTATATATCTTGGTTTATAATATTTATCTCAGGGTTTATGATAATAATTTTTTAATATGAAAATCAATCATGCTCAAGCATGGTCAGCCATGGCCCAATGTCGCATTAGGACAAAGATTGTCTGAATATGAAAATCAACTATGGTCAACCATGGCCCAACATTGCATTTTGAAACATATTGTCTCGACATTAAAATCAATCATGGTCAACCATGGTCCAATATTGCATTATGGCAAGGATTGTCTCAATATGAAAACCACCCATGGTCAACCATGTTCCGACATCACATTCTTGCAAAGATTGTCTCAATATGTAAATCAACCATGGTCACATTATGACAAACATTGTCTCTTGGTCCAACGTCACATTGTGACAACCATGGTCATCTATGGTCAACCATGTTCCAACATCGCATTCATACAAAGATTATCACAATATGAAAATCAAGCATGGTTAACTGTGGTCAATCATGTTCAACCATGGTCAATAATTATGGTCACATTGAGACAAAAATTGTCTCTTGGTCCAACATCACATTGTGACAACATGTTCTTCCATGGTCAACCATGGTCTAATGTCGCATTGTGTCAAGGATTGTCTTAATATGAAAATCAACCATGGTTAACCATACCCCAACATCACATTGTGAGAAAGGATTTGTCAATATGAAAATCAACCATGGTCAACCATGTTTATTTTAGGGTTTATAAACTTTATCTTAGGGTTTATATACCTTGGGTTTATAACCATGGTCCAATGTCAAATTGTCGCAAAGATTTTGTCAATATGGAGATAAATTGTGGTTAACCATTTTCAACCATGTTTATTTTAGGGTTTTTAATATTTATCTTAGGGTTTATAACTCGTGGTCAACCATGGTCACATTGTGACAAAGATTGTCTCTTGGTACAATGTCACATTATGAAAACATGGTCATCCATGGTCAACTATTGTCCAATGTCGTATTGTGAAAAGGATTGTCTCAATATGAAAATCAACCATGGTTAAACATGGTCAACCATTTTCCAATGTTTCATTGTGAGAAAGGTTGTCTCAATGTGAAAATAAATCATGGTCAACCATATTCTAATGTCGTATTTTGACAAAGATTTTGTCAATAAAAAATCAACGGTGGTAAACCATGTTTAATTTAGGGTTTATAATATTTACCTTAGGGTTCATATACCTTGGGTTTATAATATTTATCCCTTGGGTTTAATATTGCTCCCTCAAGTTTATAATCCCTTCGGATTTTAGTATTAATCCCTTGCGTTTATAATATTTATCTTAGGGTTTATATACCTTGGGTTTATAATAGTAATCCCTTAGGTTTGATATTATTCCCTTGGGTTTATAATACCTTGAGGTTTAAGAATTAATCTGTTGGATTATAATATCAATCCCCTGGGTTTATAATCATTGTCGACTATGCGCAACCATGGTCCAATGTCACATTGTGACAAATTTTGTCTCAATATGAAAATAAACCATGGTCAACCATAGTCTAATGTCGTAATGTCACAAAGATTGTCTCAATATGAAAATCCAACATGGTAAAACATGGTCAACAATTTTTATTTTAGGGTTTATAGTATTTATCTTAGGGTTTATATACATAATGTTTATAATATTGATCCCTTGGGTTTATAATCTTTTTTTTTAGTATAATCCCTTGGGTTTATTATCGCTCGTGAGGTCCAAAGTTGTAGTGTGAGAAATATTGTCTCGACATTAAAATAGATCATGGTCAACGATGGTCCAATGTCACATTATGACAAGGATTCTCTCAATATGTAAATCAACCATGGTCAACCATGTTCCAACGGCACATTGTTAGAAAGGATTTATCAATATGAAAATCAATCATGGTCAACCATGTTTATTTTAGGATTTATAACATTTATCTTAGGGATTATATACCTTGGGTTTATAACCCATGGTCAACGATGGTCCAATGTCGCATTATAATAAAGATCCAAAGGTTTATAGTCTCTTTGGTTTATGTCACATGGTCCATATGAAAATAAGAGACAATCATGGACAATCATGGTCAACCATGGTGAGCGATGGTTGATCATGGTCAACCATGTTTTATAGACTGAAACATGGTAAACCATGGTCAATGTTGGTAAACCATGGTCCAATGTTGTGTTGTGACAAAGATTATCTCGATATGAAAATCAATCATGGTCAACCATGGTCCAACATCGCGTTGTAACAAATATTGTCTCTATATGTAAATCAATTGTGGTCTCGAATGTCGCATTGTGACAAAAATTGTCTCGATATGAAAATTAACCATTGTCAACCATGGTCTAACATCGTATTTTGACAAAGATTGTCTCGATATGTAAATCAATCATTTTCAACCATGGTCTAATGTCGCATTGTGATAAATAATTATTTTAATATGAAAATCAACCATGGTAAACCATGTGTTTATAACATTTATATTAAGGTTTATATGCCTTTGGCTTTTAATATTTTTCCCTTGGATTTAATATTATTCCCTTTTGTTCATATTCCTTTTGGGTTCTAGTATTAAGCCACCGGGTTTATGATTCCCTTGGATTTATAATATCGACCCATTAGGTTTATTATTCCCTTGGGTTTATAATATCAATCATGGTTAATCATGGTCAATCATAGCTAGCCATGGTCCATCATGGTCAACCATGGTTGACTGTCCCATTGTGACAAAAAATGCATCCATATGAAAATCATGGACAATCATGGACAATCATGGTCAACCATGGTTGAACGTCACATTGTGACAAAGATTGTCTTGATATGAAAATCAACCATGATCAACCATGGTCCAACGTCACATTGCAACAAAGATTGTCTCGATCTATAAATCAACCATGGTCATTCATGGTCCAATGTTGCATTGTGATAATGATTTTCTCAATATGAAAATCAACCATGTTTATTTTAGGTATTATGATATTTATCTTAGGGTTTATAATATTTGTCCCTTGGGTTTAATATTGTTCCCTTGGGTTCATAATCCTGTGTGGTTTTAATATTAATCTATTTGGTTTAATATTCCCTTGGTTTTATAATATCAATATCTTGGGTTTATTATTCCCTTTGGTTTATAATATTAATCATAGTCAACCATGGTCAACCATGGTCGAATGTCACATTGTGACAAAGATTGTCTCAATATGGAAACCAACCATGGTCCAACGTTGCATTGTGACAAATATTGTCTTGATATGAAAATTAATCATGGTCAATCATGGTCAACCATGGTCCAACGTCACATTGTGACAAGTATTTTCTCAATATAGAAATTAAACATGCTCAACCATGTTTATTGTAGTGTTTATAATATTTATGTTATGGTTTATATACCTTGGGTTTATAATATCAATCCCTAGGGTTTAATTTTATTCCCTTAGGTTTATAGTCCTTTGGGTTCTTAGTATTGATCCCTAAGGTTTATTATTCTCTTAGGTTTATAATATCAATCATGGACAACCATGGTCCAATGTCACACTGTGACAAATATTGTCTTAATATGAGAATCAACCATGGTCAAGTATGGTCCATTGTAACATTGTAACAAAGATTCTCTCGATTTGAAATCAATCAGGGTCAACCATGGTCCAAGGGTTTATAATATTTTTATTATAAACTCAAGAGATTGATGTTATAAATCCAAGGGGTTAATAATAAACACAAGGTGTTAATAATAAAACCCCAAAGGATTATAAACCCGAGGGAACAATATTAACCCAAGGGATAATAAACACAATGCATAAATACTATTAACCCTAGGGTTTATATTCCCTTGGATTTTTAGTATTAGTCCCTCGGGTTTATTATTCCCTTGGGTTTGTAACATAAATCCCTTGGGTATATTAATATAAGGGTTCATATTCCTAGGGTCTAATATTTTTAATAGGTTTATAATATTAAATGCTTAGGTTCAATATAAATCATGGTCAACCAAGGGTTTATATGCATTGGATTTATAATATTAGACCCTTGGGTTGAATAATATTAGTTCCTTCAGTTTATAATACCTTAAGGTTTTAGTATTAACCAATTGGGTTTATTAATCCCTTGGGTTTATAATATCAATCCATTGGGTCTATTAATCTAAGGGTTCATATTCCTAGGGTATAATATTAAAACCCCAAGGGAATAATATTAACTGGAGGGATAATAAAATCATGGGATTAATAAAAAAACCCAAGGAGTTATAAACACAAGAGAATAATATTAAACCCAAGGGATTAGTATTATAAACCTAAAGTATATAAACCCTTAGATAAATATTATAAACCATAAAATAAACATGTTTGACCATGGTTGAAAATGGTTGTTTTTCATTTTGAGACAATTGTTGTCACAATGCGACGTTGGACCATGGTGACCATGACCAACCATCTTTATTCGAGGGTATTTAATATCTGAGGGTTTATATACCTTGGGTTTATAATATTAATTCTATGGGTTTAATTTTATTCATTTGGGTTTAATACTAAAAGCCCAATGGTATAATATTCAGAGTGTATAATATTACCTATAGGATTTGCAATAATATTAATCCCCATGGTTTAATATTATTCCATGTGGTTCTCAAAATAAAAATCAACCATTTTCAACCATGGTCAACCATGTTTATTTTATTGTTTATAATATTTTTCTTAGGGTTTATATATATTGGGTTTATAATATTAATCCCTAGGGTTTAATATTATTGCCCTGGGTTAATAATTCCTTGAATTTTTAGTATTAATCCCTTGGGTTTATTATCCATTAGGTTAATATTATTACCTTTGATTCATAATCCCTAGGGATTTTAGTATTAAACCCTAGGAACATGAACCCTTACATTAGTAAACCAAAGGGATTGATATTATAAATCCAAGGGACTAATATTATAAATCCAAGGTATATAAACCCTTGGTTGACCATGCTTTATATTGAACCTTAGGGATTAAAATTATAAACCTATGAATAATATTATACGCTAGAAATATGAACACTTAGATTAATATACCCAAGGGATTGATATTGTAAACCCAAGGGATTAGTACTATAAACCCAAGGGAATATAAGCCCTAGGGTTTTTAGTAATAATCCCTTGGTTTTATTATCCCTCAGATTTATAACCCCTTGAGGTTTTAATATTAACCCCTTGGGTTTACAATATCAATCCCTAGAGTTTATTAAACTAAGGTTTCATACTTATATTACATAATTTCAAATTAAATAATATAAATAACATTTAATATTAAAATATAACATTATAAAACATATAATTAATATTAATATAATGATAATTATATAATATTTTTATTGCAATCGTGCTTTTTTTTATAGATACAAATGGTATATTTATCAATAGTAAATATTTTGGTAGAAACAAATTTTATATTTATCAATAGTAGCTAAATGAAGCCATAGTCTTATATCAAGCATATTAATATTTTTTAATGTGGTTGTGTTAATATTATAACATATATTAAAATGACATCTAAACTTATATCATTAACATTCATTAATATGATATACTAGTTTAATTAACTTCCTAAACTTGAAAATTAGACCTAGTCAACTAGCTAATCATATAAACCTATATCAATCCCATTTACTAATATCATTGTATTAGTTTAATTAACTCTCTAAACTTAAAAGTTAGAAATAATCAACTAGCTACTCATATAGAGGGCATATATATTTCTCTAATGGGAGGCTCAAAGATGGTGGTATTAGAGATTCTTTATACAATGCCTTTTTCCCTTCATCCTACGCATGGGATACGTGTGAGGATAGAGATATCCTAACTTTTGATTGGAATGTTTGCTTGTCACATCGGAGAAATGAAATTCATCACAGATGAGCTGGTTCATCAATGATTAAGCACCTGCAACAACTATGCTACACAACAACTATACAGGTTCCTGTTCTCTTGTTCTCTCGTTATTGTTTCAGTACTTCATGAATTCTCCAGTTAGGTGAACTATTTGTTTTGACCGGCAGATGTTTAATTGACTGCTGCAAAACTGGGACCGAACAACTATGCTACACACCAACTATACAGGTTCCTGTTCTCTCGTTATTGTTTCAGTACTTCTTGAATTCTCCAGTTAGGCAAAATATTTGTTTTGACTGGCAGATGTTTAATTGGCTGCTGCAAAACTGTGACCGAACTCCACAGTTGACAGGAACTATTCGTAATTCATACAGAGAATGAAACCGGAACATTTGTACCATACGCAATCTCTGAGATTCACACGCGTTTGGTGTTCTCTAACGTTTCTGAGATCCAGAGAAAATGTACTCATAGCATTAAATTTGTGTATGATAAACTGTCATGATCTTGTTCCACAGATGACACTGACACGTAATATGAAAATCATAAAAAAGTTGTTTTAATTCGACAGATATGGTTACGGGAGGGCCAGTCAGAAAGTCATTTGGGCTTTCCGACTATTCGAGCCGATACTCAGAGCACGATTAGGTTAAAAAACATAAAAATGTTTACGTCGATGGTTAGGATTAGTTAAAAAAACACGAGTTGAAAAACTAAAATTATGAAAAGGAAATAGAAAATAAAGGCAACATACGAACAGAAAGCTGTATCCTAGCCCAACAAAAAAAAAAGAAAAGAAAAGAAAGTGCTTCAGTTTTTTAATTTTCGTATTTATTTTGGAAATTGACGCTAGTCTGTTCTTATATTTGTATGGAAAAAGTTATATTAGGTGTGGGAATGATTATTATTGGTTTGTTGTTTACTCCTGCCATAATTTTTCCTCTTAATTTTTAGGGGGAATTTAGAAAATTTGACAGTAGCAGTGTTTAAATCATTTTTTTAATGGTGGAAATGGATTTTCACTTCAAAATTCTCTGGATACCAAAATGCTTGACAACTGTAATTTGGATTTAAAAAAAATTATACTAGATTGTCAAAATCGTGTTGAAATTTCTATTATTTTCTAGTAAAAATTGTGGCCCTCTATTTGCTAGAAAAGCAACAATACCTAGACATATTGTTGATGGTTCTTACGGAGAGTTAAGATTTTCACTGCTCTTGGGTAGAGCACATTTTACATGCAAATATTATATAATCAGGCACTATATATATATATATATAAAAGCACAACTATATAGAATCTAAAATGGTTAGTAAATGCCAATATGCACATCTAAACATTTAGGACCAGTTTGAAATCTCACATTGCCCAAATTTGAAAAATCACAAAATTTATTAACTCTATTTAATTATAATGGATAATTATTGTAAAAAATATTAATATATGAGTTAAAGATATAATAATTTCAAACATGTAAACAATGGTCCACTTTATTCATATAAAACTCTGTGTAAATCAGCTCTTCTCACCAATTAACTCATTGAGTCAATACCATGCTTATAAATACCACTTGTCCACATATGACATGTGTTTATATGGATATTTACGTTTTAAATTATTAAATTTAGGAAAAATTTTTAGATACCATTTGAATCCTATTATTTTTATTGGAATCTAGAACTCTTTATATAAATTAACCTTTAATATTATTTCCTATATATAAGACACCTTATAAATATTATAAACAGAATCTCTATTTTAAAATATATATGCGAAATATAATTAAAAAATAATTGAAAATCATCATTTTAGTAAATTAAATTTAGATAAAAATCCATTTATTTTATTAACAAATTTTTTATTACAAAAATCTTTGTAGAATTGAGGCTTCTGTGATCCATCATAGTTGTAAGAAGAGCTTCGGCGTAAATCACATGAAAAAGACCTTTGTCGACGCGTTTCGAACCAACTAGTGTGGTTCATCGTCACATGAAAAAGACCTTTGTCGACGCGTTTCGAACCAACTAGTGTGGTTCATCGTCAGGACAAACTAGTATTAATTTATTAATAACATAAAGTTATTTATTTAAATATATTACTTGTGATACTAATTTTACTTATTTCTAGAAATAAAATAATATTAATATTATAAAAATAGTAAATTTATTAATATAATTTGCTACCATGGTCAGAGGGTCAAAAATAGCCGTTTTGTAGCAGTTTAAGTCTCTGCTCTGTCTATTTAACTTGCTAGGCCAGATCTGTCTTCAACTTGTCCTGACGATGAACCACACTAGTTGGTTCGAAACGCATCGACAAAGGTCTTTTTCAACCACACTAGTTGGTTCGAAAACAAAAGTCTTTTTCATGTGATTTACGCTAAAGCTCTTCTTACAACTACAAAAATCTTATTTTATATATTAAAAACCCCAAA
>APFE030218897.1:0-11473 GCA_000404065.3 Pinus taeda
ACAGGTTGAGACTTCCCTTTTTAGGTTGAAGTTCTCCCTTTTATGCGGGGTGAGACCTCCCTTTATTGGTTGAAGGTTTCCCCCTTCAAAACAATAGGAGCACTTCCTCTAGCAGAAGACTTTAGCTTCTTGCTAGTTTTGGAAGAGTTCCGGGAACTTCACTAAGGGTTCCAATGTTGGTGGTCATCCTTAAACCACTGCCCTTTATACCAACATTTTAGAGTGCACATTCAGCCTAGTGTTGCCATGCATTTTTTCACATTTTGTATTACAACTCTCTTATTGTACTCATACATAACACTTCAGATTAAGGGGGGGAATGTTGGACACCTAATCCTCAATGGGTTAGTGTGGAAGCCGAATAAACAAAAGGAGTCTAAGAGACCTTGAGATGTGAAACCCAATGGTCAAACAATGTACTATAAATGTATGTCAGTTGTTAATAAAAGATGCACTCTCATGTTTTTATGCTGGTTGCCCATATGTGTTTAACAAATATGCTCTCAATTCTAATTCTAACTTAAGTGCATTGATCTCTCCTTTTCATTTTTGGAATTTAGAAACCATATTCCAACTTTTTTTCCAAAGCAAGTAGCTTTTAGCCTTTAATTTTTTTATTAAAATTTTTATTAATTTTTTAATGATTTTATAATAAAAACCAGAGTAAAATTTTAAATGAATTTCTTAAAATTATTCATAATTATTCATATTCATGTTTAGCTTGTTATTATTAAGTTTGACATTTACAAACCTCATACAATAAATTAATCAAATTTATTTACCTACACCAATAAATTAACTACTATGCATTTATTAATTATCATTCCTTAAATTAAAATTATGAAATCACAATTAAAATACCATTATTTAATGGGTGAAATAAAACATTTTAATAAATATACACTTTTGAAGAAAGTGTAAGATTAAATATACACTTTTAAAAGAAAATTTAAGATTAAATTTGTGCATGTTAATAGGATTTTATAAATAAGGTTATATATTAAATTTATTTATAATAAAATTTTGTATAATTAAATTTTATTAGTATTAATTTTGGAGTTGTTTTATTGAGATTTTTTCGAACTTTTCTGGTAAGTTTTTGTAGTCTAATTTTTATAAAATTTGATAGAAATTTATTGAAATCACAAGTTTGATGGGTAACCCTTGCACAATAGAAGTGCCCTAGAAGTTGTTGAGAGTGTTAAATCCATATATACAATAAAAAAACCAGTTTAAATAACATAACTCAAGATTTCGCCTCAAATGTTTCTGCCAGATTCAAAATTTTGAACACCAAATTGAAAAATGATCTAGAGCCTCTAGTATTCTCCCCTAAATCTAATGTTCTCCCTTGACTTGTTGAAGGGAGTGGGAGAGTTCGGAAAGTGACATATATGAACTTAAATTGAAAAACGATCTCAAGCCTCTACCATTCTCTCCTAAATCTACCGTTATCCCTTGACTTGATGAAGGGAGTGGGAGGGTTCCGAGAATGACATATATGAACCATAGTTACCAAATTCAAGTTTGAATTCGATACAGTACGATAAAATTCGAATAAAAAAATTCAATTTTTAAAAAATTCGATAATAGTCATCATAAAACTCTTTTTCTTTAGTTCTTTTTCAATTTATTTTGAATTTTGAATAGCTTTTATTGATTTTAAATAATATAACAAGCTTATAAATAAAACTATCAAAAAAATCTAGGATCCATCTTTTCTCTCCAAAACTTCAATTCTTCCATAAATAAAAACGAATTAATTAAAATTAAGTCACTTCAATTCTTCCATAAATAAAAACCAATTAGTTAAAATTAAATCACTTCACACATTTCCTTATGATCTATTTCTAAGATTGAAAAACCAAAAATTTTCTAACTCAATTTTACTTTTTATTTTATTCTATTTTTTACCTTTTGTTTTCCATCCACAACTTTATTTATTTCTATTTTGTTTTCCATCGAAACTTTATTTATTTCTATTTAGAGAATCTTATAACAACTCAAGAATAAGCGACTTTTACTTATTTTCTTTCCTCTTTTCTAATTATTTCTATTTAGAGAATCCTAAAACAACTCAACAATAAGCAACTTTCACTTATTCTCTGTCCCCTTTGCTAGATTTCAAGAATTGATTATTTCTAATTTCACTTATATTAACCCCATTAATGCAACGAATCGGACTGAATTTCGGCGAATTGTTGGGCGGACGAACGGAATCGGCGAATTTCGGTACTGTTTGCCTCAATTCGGGCGAAGTTCGTAACTATGATATGAACTTCCCTTGCTCTGCGAATTCCCTTTCCAAATCCAAGCAGAAAGTTGAGATAATCATGGGTGATACTGGATCTTCAGTTTCAGTTTCATTAGTGGAAGATTTTAATGGCCTCATTAAGATTTACAGCGACGGATCCGTGGTGCGTGAAGACGAACCAGCTGTCCACCTTCCTCCACTCAGCGAAAGTTACGAGCACGTTTTATACAAAGACATTGTGTTTGATCATACACTTGGCCTTTGGGCGCGCCTATATCTTCCCAATTCTTCCCCAGCCACCCCCACACGCCTGCCAGTAATCTTGTACTTTCATGGCGGCGGCTTCTGTTTGTTTAGCCCGCAGAATCCCGAAATTCACCGCTTCTGTGTAAAGTGGGCGGCAGATGTGGGCGCTCTCATCGTCTCGGTACGCTACAGATTGGCTCCCGAGCATCGCCTTCCTGCTGCTTATCACGATTCTGTGTCCGCTCTTCAATGGCTTCATTCCCAGACACAAACGACCGGCGGAGGAGAAAGAGCCGATCCTTGGTTCGATTCCCATGCTGACTTCTCCAAGGTATTCCTCATGGGAGAAAGCGCAGGAGGGAACATCGCGCATCGCATGGGAATGTGGTGTGCCCGACAAAATTGGTGTGGGGATATGCGTGTAAGAGGATTGATTTTGCTATTTCCCTTTTTTGGAGGGGAGACGCGTACTGCGTCCGAGACTAAAGAGAGGCAAGAGACTCCGGCTCTTACAGTGGAAGACTCGGATATGATGTGGAGGCTGGCACTCCCCGTGGGAAGCAACAGAGACCACCATTTCTGCAACCCACTCGCCCCCCACACTGGAGCGCTTGATGTTTGGTCCCATGGTGGTCCGCTACCCCCTACAATTATTGTGATAGGAGGGCTTGATATTCTGAGGATCAAACAATTGGAATACTGTGAGCTTCTCAAGAAATGCGATGAGCAAATCATTGAAGTTGTGGAGTTTGAGGAGCAAGATCATGGCTTCAACGTCGTGGACGAACAGAACTCAATGAAAGTGATAGAGTACGCTTCCAATTTCATTAAATCCGTTGTTTGACATCAATACTCCACTGCCCAAGGAGTGCTCATTGGATCCTATTTTATTCATCCGACTGTGATTATGTACAGCTAAGAGTCTTCGCAACTTTTCCCAGAAACCTTCCTTGCCTTGTAGTATTTTTGTAAATACAATATGAACTATGTTCATTATGCTACACCTTCGACAATTTATTGGCTTATTTAAAATATTATTTAACTTCAATGCTATTGCTTTAAGCTTGAGAAGCTTAACAATTTACATCTTTCAACTTTTATATTTAATGTCAAACAAAATGGGTAAAAGCCATTTTTATTCTATGTTTTTCATTGAAATAATTAATGTTATATGATTATTTTATACTTGTAGGACCTTGTACATCTCATAAGTAATGTTATACTATTTGAAGCCTTATTAACTTTTTATCAAAGCTGACATTTAGTAATCAATTTTAATAAAAAAACTTCAACTTTGTAATTGTGCGGTGAAATATTATTTAAAAAAATAAATAATTTATATTTTAATTTTTTTATTATATAATAATAAAATCAATATTTATTTTCATTAGAAAGGTAGATTATTTGAATCAAAGTCCCATCAGAGTCACATTAAAACAATGTGAGGGAATCACTATGATAAACTATTTTTTTATTAAAAAGTTAGGAGATTTTTTTGTGAGTAATTATATTTTGGAAAAAAATGAGTAATTTTTTTGTAAGCTTGGCATGGTCTTTTTATTCATATCCTTTAAAAACAAGTTATTACCATTTAGTGGCCTCAACACAACATTATAAACTATCCAAAAACATGAAAGTTTAAGTGTGTCTAATAATGCTTTATATGATTGAATGACTTGAATCTTTCTAAGATCTAAGTAGCTTAAACACAATATCATAGCCAACAAATTTAGCATATAGTGTTAATCAAAATTTGAAACAAAAACAAAGTCAAGCATATTGCTATTCATCATATGAATCCACGGGAGCAGGATCTTTCACACTTGAACTAGATAATTCAGACTAGGGGAGACACAAATGTATTTCTCAATGTGGTTGAGGCAAACATTCTATTGCTAGATTTGAAACTGAATAAGTTTAAATTCCTTTTGAATTTCCAACCAAGATCAATTTTGGCCACAATTTTTTCCTTAACCGGTATAGGTGAGCATTTTGCTTGTATTGAGAAATATGGAGGGTTCATTATAGCTTTGGCCACAATTTTTTTCATTAACCAGTAGAGGTGAACATTCTACTTGTATTCATAAATATGACTTGTGGAGTGACAAGGGTCAAGAACGAGGTCTCTCCAATCTTCCAATTGAATCTCAGTATCCATCTGATGGTTAAGCTATGTCTCCCAATTTGAGATAAGCTAATGGACTTGTGATGGGGTGCCTATCGGATAAGACTGGGCAGAGTCCCGGATTAGCCTTAAGAAAGATTTGTGACCCTTACCCCTCAACTAATGGGGCTGGGATTTATTATTTTCACCTTGCCTCCTAGCATTCTTCCACGACCTTGAATGCCTCTCACTGAGGAGCCAGAACCAGAGGAAGGATGAACCATTTTGCCACTCGAAAAACTTGTATGGGAGTAGAAAAACTGTAATAAATCCCCTAAACCACGAGCTTGAAGCATCTAGACAACTTGAAGTCTCGAAAATTACACTGTAAGTGAACACCTCACAATTTATCACAACATAAAGGCATAGAATATTGAGCATTACACCTGAACCCGACAATTGACTTGAGAATGAGATGGGTCTGCCTCCAAAGGCTGGAAACAACATACGGAGGCTCCCTGAGCCCTCTTAAAATCACACTCAAAATTAAAACAAGAAGAATCAAATGGAGGAAACCCTAAATCTGACAAAATTTCAAAGATAGTGAATGGACCAAACAACGAGCACAAACATCCATACATGCAACATATAGAAAGCTCCATGCTAGAGAAATGCAATACATCCCAATGTGAGATAGTAATATTCCAAACAAAATAGAAACAATGATATAGTAAGCAGACATCTCATAATAAAACCCAGAGTGATCCTTCCAGAATTCTCAGTAGATTTTCCAATTTGTTGTAGGCTCCATATTATATAAACTTCCCCATCAAATTAACACATGAGTACAAGCTGTAGGGAGTGATTGATAAGAAGGGTGAAGAGAAATTAATACCTGATGAATTTAGACATGTAGCAAGAGGAATTGGCAACACCACGATGACCAATAATGAAATACTCCCTCTCATACAAACCCGAGAGACCCAGGAATACTAAACCAATACCAAAACCTAAAATAAGATAACAATTGCCTAAGAATGAGGAATGGCCATCAACAAATGTCTTCAATAAGGTGTCGCTCTGATCAATCCTTCCTGCCTTAAATAGTTGCATGTGTGATGCGACATTACCATCCTTACCAAACGTGTGAGGGCTATGGTTAAGCCACCCTTTAGCCCTTACGGTTTTAACCTTACTCATGATTCAGATCCCAATATAACCTATCTACTGGCACACACCTCGATCAGGGACCTTGATTCATAACATAGTTCGGATTGATGTTGGTGTTAACTGTTGTAAAATGCGTAACTAGGTTCAGTCTTCATATAGATGAAATGTACTATTGATTCTTGTAAAGTGTAAAATGAAAGAAAAATTGTTATTATTATTTTTGGAGCATGGGTTTCATGCTCGAGGTATTTTATTTTATGGATCAAGCACCCATTGAGTGCTTCTAGGGTTTGTCCTAGGTTAAGAAGTCAAAAGAGTCATTATCATAAGTTGAAGATCCCATTGGGCACATTGTAACCTGTAAAGAAAATTACTTTTTTTTCTTAATAAGTGCCTAGATATCCTCCAAGGCCAAATCGGATTGACATCTATCAAGTCAGCCTGAAATGAACAACCATGTCCACCTTGAAGAGCTTATATATAGTAGGGATCTTGTCCTCATCGACACACATTCACCCATCTCTCATTCTAGCGAAGAAGAAGGAATAAGAAGGAAACGAAGAAGGAAGAGGACGAAAATGATGTTTTATTGGGCTATTTCTCTCTCACACATGTTAAGGAGAACTACGGTTTTTGTAGCAGATCTTGGGTGTTTATCTACAAGTTTGATCTTGGAGAAAAGAAGCCAAGTAGGTCATGCGAGGGTCACAAAGGGTTATCCTCAAACTCTAGAAGTGAGGGAAAGGCAAGAAAAGGTCAAAGGAAGGCTTAAAAGGAATATCAAAGCTCACAGGTGTGGTAGCAACAACTTTTGAGGGTGACGAAATTTCAAATCTGTAGTAGAGGCTGAAATTTTGCAGTTGGAGGACGAAGAAGTGCTATTAGAAGAGATTTCACTAGGTTTGATTGGATCAAGGTTAGCACATCATCTAGAGAGGTTGGTCTTGGTCTTGGATGGTTATGAAGTTAGTCTTAAGGTCTTGTAATTCATCAATTGAAGGATCTATAAGGAAGAGAAGAAATTTGTGTGTTTTCCTCTCAAGTGGATAGATTTTGGCCATGCCTTGGATCCTATATTTTGTGTTCTTGTTCTTATTTTTTTGTATATATTTGATAATAAACACATATAATAATAAGTAAAAAATGTAATAAATAAAGAGACATCACATGCAATTATCAAGTAAAGGGAAATCACTATAATCATTGTCCTATAGATTTCTCAACATGGTATCAGAGCTAAGGTTGACTAAGGGCATTATGAAGATCTTGAATGCATTGACGAAACTCTTCTAGAAGTGTTCAAAGGTAGAAATCCATCTCAAGAGAGGAATCAAGGAAGCATGGAATCTTCTATTCACTACAAATAAGGAAGGAACCAAATTAAAAGCTAAAGGACTCTTCTCAGCACTCACTAACACATGACTAGTCATCACAAACAATTGAGGACATTATCAAAGGGTAAATCTTCTTATTCAGTGGAACTTGGAGAAACAAGAGTTATCTTGTAAGAGGAACTGGATCTACCTCTATAGAGCTGGAAAATGGAAGAAACATTCATCTAAACAACATCCTATTTAGGTTTGCATAAGAACTTAATTTATGTTTCAAGTTGAGAAGATAAGGATGATAGGGTAGCTTTAGTTGATGGAAGAGTTGTAGTATGGAGTACAAACTCAAGCATATTGAATGCTATAGTAATTGGTATGCATGAAGGAAGGCTTTGCAGGTTGATATATCCTCTGCACAAGCTTTCGTTCACATTGAAATAAACACATGTGAACTATGGCATAGAAGGTTTTGGCCATCTTAATTTTAAAATCCTTCCAACTCTAAGTTCTATAGTAGAAGGAATCCATTAATTGTGAGAAGATTGCAAACGCGTATGAAAAGGATGTGCATTGGGTAAGAATACCTAGGGACCATTTGAAAAAAGTGCTTCATGGTGAAAAGAAATCTTGGATATTATTCATTTCGATGTATGTAGTCCTATAACTCCTAAATCAATTGGAGGTCATCTATATTATGTCACATTTATATATGGTCAGTCAAGGAAACGTTGGGTTTACTTGATGAAATCTAAGGAAGAAGTATTTACAAAATTTCAAGAATTCAAAGTTGAAGTGGAAAACCTTAAAGAAGGAAAATCAAGATACTAAGATCCGATAATGGAGGAGTGTATACATTGAAGGAAATTAGAGATTTATGTAAGCAATATGGGATTACGAGGGAGTTGATAGTCCCATATAATTGGAACAAAATGGATTTGCAGAGAAAAATAATCAATCCATTGAAGAAAGTGTAAAAGTAATCTTGCATGATCAATATCTACCAAAATGTTTGTGAGGAGAAGCCATGAAGACAATTGTAAATGTTCAAAATCAAAATCCCCATAAGTCACAGGAATAACAGAACTCTTGAAGAAGTATCCACTCAGAAGAAATGAATTGTATATCATCTTTGAATCTTTGGTTGTCTTGTATATATTCATATACATAATGGAAAAATAAATAAGATGTATCCATTAGGCATGCGAGGAACATTTGTTGGCTAAAAAAACTCCTCTTAGGCTTATAGAATATACATAAATGAAGGAAACCATATATAATTTAGTTGAGATTTCATATTTGATGAAAGTATTGCATGTAGGAATTTACAGGGTAAGTTCCTCAGAAAGAACACCAAAGGGACACCGCTCACAACCAGATCTCAAATCAATACACAAGTATTTTTGACGTGGTTAAAACCCTCAAAGAGGGAAACAGTCCACGGCCTGCGCCAACGTGGCTACTACAGGCAATTTATTAATAAAAGAATGAAAATTTACATAAGCTTCTCCCATGCACGGTTAACCTACAAATGACCCTCCATGCGCTTTAAATAGAATTCATGGACCAATCGGGTGTCAAGCCACGGATCAAGTGTCGGTAAAACCGAGGAGAGAATGAACCGTCGGATCACTACATATCGTGACCGTCGGATTGTAAGTTACAAAATGTACAACGGTAAAGAAACACACTTTACCTAACTCTATACCTAACTCTATACTAGACCAAGTTGAACTTAACTATTTCCTATTTGTCGGAATATCCTAACATCCCCCCTTAAGAACAACTTGGGATAGGATTGAAGGATTTACAAATATGACACAATAGGAGAAGGAAGGAGGCACTAGAGCCTATCCCCCCTTAGTGACAACTTCCTGAACTCCAAGCATATATCGAAGTTTAGTGAACTTCGCCTCTGTGAGAGCCTTTGTGAAGATGTCTGCATCCTGATCATCTGTTGAACAATATTGCACTTCAAGAACATGGTCATGAATGAGCTTTCTGATGAAGTGCATGTGAAGTTCAATGTGTTTGCTGCGCTAATGCTGAACTGGATCTTTGCAAAGCTGAATGGCACTTTGATTATCACACCAAAGTGTAGTCGGATGCTGCTGCTCAAAGCCAAATTCTGATAGGATATGACGAAGCCACAAGGCTTCCTTACTAGCTTCCACGGCACCACGATACTCTGCTTCTGCTGACGAAAGAGAAATGGCAGCCTGTTTCTTACAAGCCCATGTAATAGGTCCTGAACCAAGAGTGAAAACATAACCGGCAGTAGACTTCCGATCATCAGGGTCACCAGCCCAATCAGAATCAGTGAAACCAACTAATAGAGGAGTTGCTTTGGCACTGTAATGAATCCCAAACTGTACTGTACCTCGAACATACCGAAGTATTCTTTTAGCTGCTTTCCAATGACTTTCACGGGGGTTTTGCAAAAAACGAGCAACAAGGCCAACAACAAAGGAAAGGTCAGGACGAGTATGGGTTAAATACAAGAGTTTTCCTACAAGTTGACGGTATAAGGTAGCATCAACTTCAGGAGAAGTACAAGAGACTGAAAGTTTGACTCCAGACTGAAAGGGAGAAGGAGCTGGCTTACAATCTTCCATGTGAAAATGACGAAGAATATCACAAGCATACTTGGACTGGGAAAGGGAAAAACCCTCCTTGGATTGCAAGACTTGAAGACCGAGAAAATAGTGTAAGTGTCCTAAGTCTGTCATTTCAAATTTCTTTTTAAGGCTGGACTTCACATGGTTTATAAGGTTGGGATCACTACCAGTAAGAATAAGATCATCAACATAAAGAACAAGGATGATAAGAGAGTTGCCCACTTTCTTGGTGTAGACAGTATTGTCAGAATAACATCTAGAAAAGCCAGATTCTAAAAGAAAGCTATCCATTTTGGCATACCAAGCCCGAGGAGCTTGCTTGAGACCATAAAGAGATTTCTTAAGTCGACATACAAGGCTGGAGCCTGTTTGGATGAAGCCAATGGGTTGTTCCATATAGATTTCTTCATGCAAGTCCCCATGCAAGAAGGCAGATTTAACATCCATCTGATGGACTTCCCATTTTAAAAAGGCAGCAAGGGAAAGAACAAGGCGGATAGAGTTCATTTTGGCAACAGGGGAGAAGGTTTCAGTGTAGTCAATGCCTTCAACCTGTGAAAAGCCCTTAGCAACAAGACGAGCTTTATGTTTATCAACTTTCCCATCTAGTCCATACTTTGTTCTGTAAACCCCTTTACATCTAACAAGTTTGCGTCCCTTTGGTAGAGGAATAAGATCCCATGTATCATTAGTCAACAATGAATGATATTCTTCATTCATAGCTGCTTCCCAATGTGGATGGCCTGAAGCTTCTGCAAAAGTGTCAGGATCATGATTTACTGGAGCTTGAGCCAGTAAAGAAGAGGCTCTTTCAAACTGAGAACGTGTACGTCGCTGATCTGTAGGATCACCGGCAAGATCACCTGCTGCATCCCGAGTAGCACGGACCCATCTTGGAATTTGAGGATCCTGAGAAGGTGGGGGAGGATTGTCATCCTCACTTTCATCATCTGAAGAAGAAATGTTTTCAAAAGTAGAAGAGATAGGAAGAGGTGGCACATCCGCCGGACTAGGCTCGCAGGCCGATTTATTTTCATCAAATTTTACATCTCTTCTAATGATAACATTTTTGGACTTAAATGGAATAAGTCTATAACCTTTTACATCTTCAGAATATCCAACAAAAGTACATTTCTCACTCTTAGGTTCTAAAGCTTTATGCTTTTCATCTGGAATATGGGCCCATGCTTCACTTCCAAAAATACGAAAGTGACTTACATCTGGTTTAAGGGAACTCCAAGCTTCTTCTGGAGTGATATTCTTTAGAACCTTAGTAGGAGTGCGATTTATTATATAATTTGCACAATTAATTGCTTCGGCCCAAAAACTAAGACTGAGTCCTTTAGATTGCAGCATACAGTTAGCCATTTCCTTTAAGGGGCGATTTTTCCTTTCAGCTACACCATTTTGTTGTGGAGTGTATGGAACAGTGTGTTGCATTTGAATTCCATTTTCGGTGCAAAAGTTGATGAATGTGTTTTTAACATATTCTCCACCATTATCAGTTCTTAGCTTAAGAATTTGATGTCCAGATTGTTTTTCAACAAAGGCTTTTAAGGCCAAAAATGTGTTAAATACTTCGCTCTTGAGTTTTAAGAAGTATACCCAAGTGCGTCTGGAGAAATCATCAATGAAAGTTAAAAAATACTTGCAGCCAGAGAATGAAGCAACAGGAAGAGGACCACATAAATCACTGTGCACAAGCTATAAAGGGGCTGAGGCGTGCCAAGAGGCACGTTTTTCAAAACTGTCCCGA
>APFE030218909.1:0-23406 GCA_000404065.3 Pinus taeda
AGAAAAATTATGGAAAATTAATTATGACGAATTGGTAATTAAATCAATTTATAATTATATTTATTTTACTTAACTAAATACTAACTAATAAACATCTTCTTATTTAAAATTTTCAAAATTATTTAAAAAAACTCATATTAATATTATTCTATAAAATTATCAGAATAAGCAGCCAGGTAATCAGGATTATATTAATATTATTCTTTGAAATTATCAGAATAAGCAGCAAGGTAATCAGGATTATATTAATATATAAATTCGAGTGCGAATAAGTTTAATACCAATGAAGATATGAAATCATAGAATGACAATTTAACTAAAAAGATTTTATAAAAAGTAACAATAAATGGCTGCCGTGGCACTTTATAATATTTTTTCTGAAAGTAACAAATATTAGAAGTCAAAGTGGAGCACGCCAACTAAAAAGAATACGCATCGTTCTTCTTTCAACAAAATAAATGAACGACTTGCGTAGCCAAATGGACGAAGTCACATTGTTAGGTGAATAAAGAGATCCAAATCGACAAAATTATATGGAGAATAAAGAGAAAAAGAGAGTTGCCGACCATCACTTTTAAGGTAAAACAATTCCCTAGGAATATCCCGTGCAGCCTAGATTACTAGAATACCACGTCTCTTCACGTTCAATTCCCAGGCCTGCATGTTGCACATTCTCCTCCGCGTTAATCTGTTCAGGAATAGTGTGCCGTGCCTTTGAAATCTGTTGCAAACATGACAGTAGACGAAGGCCAAGTCATATGCGAGGTGGAGGAGAAACCTCCGCGTGTGATTGCAGAAGATTTTGAAAAACTATCGGCCACGCTCATAGCCGAGAACGATGATTTGGGCGTGGCCCGGTTCACCGAAGCTGCTTCATTGCTTTCTATACTCTTTGTTTCCTTGGGAATTTCGTAAAATGCCACCAGAAGAAGAAGCAATGATGTTTCGAACTCAAACGATTATGATTTAATATTTTATCTTTAGGCTTTAAGGTGTTTCCCTCTGAAACCAACTCCTCTCTTGTATTACTTGTCTTATTATAATCCGTTTGATCTGATGTTAGACAATTAAACTATTTTTCACCGTTGATAAAAAAAAATCCAGTAATAACTGAAACAATAATTATCGAAAATTAATCGTTTTCTTTTGCTCATTCGTTACCTTTCAATCGCAGATCCTCTTCTCCTCCATTTTTTCTCCCGTATTAAATGCAGTTCAGTTTTCATCTTTCTCAAATTTCAAACAACGCCATGGACCACTTGGTAGAAAACGCAGGTGCAGCTGAGGCTATAAACAAGGTCCTTCTTGGGGCGCTCATTCAACAAACAGAAGAGGCGCTGAGCCAGAAACTAGATCATCAAAACCCCACTCTGTTTCTCTAGTTAGAGCGTCTCAAGGCTCTGTTACAGCAAATTGGCAATGGCTTTGAATATCAGCCAACAATGCCCCCTGATTCTATCAGAGGCTCTTTCGATAGGACTCATGATGCCATCCAACTGGCCACTTCCATCATTTCTCGTTCCCAAAAAAGGCGACGTTGTATCGAATTCATCGCCTGCGTTCCCAAAACTTCCAGAGAAATCAGAAAATGGACCTCGACATTTGATGAGCAGTTCCAAGATCTTGAAATGGACCTTTCAGTTTCGCTAAGTGCTCAGCAGATTGTTCGCCAGGCTGTCTCACAGATTCAATTACCCGTGCCAGAGCCGGATGTGCTGCTTCAACCGGTGCAAGATTCTGGATTTGTGGGATCAAAGATTAAATTTGCAGAGGCAGAGTTGCAAATGTATATATGTTGATGCTTTCTCGCTTTTGGGTTAGACATTAACATCCACCTCGAATATGCTTTTTTACCATAATATTCCCTTTTGGTTGTTGTAATATAAGAGGGCTTTTTTCCATCCCTCCTCTTACACACAAATCTCTTTGTGGTCTTCTCTCTGGTTTAACTACCCATTTTCCTTTTTGCCTGCTTTCGAAGCTATGGGATGCATGAAGGGCAGTAGTACTGTGATTGTATTTGATTTCGATCTCACCATAATAGACTGTGATAGCGATCCCTGGGTGATTGAACAGCTCGGAGCCACTCCGCTCTTCCAGGCTTTGCTCCCCACGCTTCCATGGAATACTCTTATGGTAAACAATTACTATTTGTATTTTCATCTTCATGTAATGCGAGTTTAAATTTTTATTGGCTCAGGGGTTACTGCAAGTTGTGCCAAATTTTGTTATGCGTTTGGTTAGATTCATACCAGCACGTGCTCATTGAAATCCTCAAGTAGTCAGCTTTACTAAAAATGCTAGAAGCATCCTTGAGATTTTCTGCAATTAATATGTTGGTTTGTGGGTGAAGGATAAAATGATGGCCGAGCTGCATGACTAGGGAAAGACGATAAGCGACATTGAAGAGAGTTTGAAGACCATTCCGCTGTACCATAAACTATAAGAGCAATCAAATTTGCCTTCTCCATGGGGTGGGTGATGACATCATGGCTCTTTCTCCTCCTTTTTAGTTTATTAGATTACACTGAAGAAGTCTGCATTGATTGTAATCAAGTATTCTTTGGTTGCTGTGGTGTTGCAGGTGTGAACTTCGAATTGTGAGCGATGCTAATATGTTCTTCATAAAGACCATTCTTCAAGCACATGACCTGCTCCAATACTTCACTGAGATTAAGACAAATCCAACATTTGTTGATGAGAAGGGGAGATTGAGGATTCAGCCTTTTCATCCGTTCACTGAAGGCCCTCCTCATGGCTGCAGCCTCTGCCCTCCTAATATGTGCAAGTTATTCATTCTTCTCAACTGTTACACATTAGCAAACATCCATCTAAACTGTGGTGGGTCTCATATATAGAATAACACATGTTCTGATCTGCATATTTTGACATATAACTTATAATTACAGGTTTGATATGCACATATGGAGTTATGATATTTATTCTTTGGGACATCTGGGATAAGAATTTGGATAAAGTTTTAAATGTATTTTTGCTTTTGTTGTCTGTACCCAATGGACAATGCATCCAATGAATACACCCAAACACCCAAAGAGTTGATGGATCCTTCCATCTCTTTCCTGACTGTGGAATTCATCTCACTTTTCTTCTTTGAGTGCAAATAATTAGTAGAGAAATATTGCATTCTGATAGTTTTCTTGTTGTAGGGAGCAATAATAGATGAGCTTATGCGAAAGTCTTTGGAAGGGGAATCAATTGATAAAAAACAATTTATTTATCTTGGGGATGGAAGTGGAGATTTCTGCCCTTCTTTGAAGTTGAGGGATAAGAGATCATGTTTTGCCCAGAAAAGAGTAAGTGACACCATTAAACCAAAATTTTGTTTTCCCAGGAATCTTTCTGTGATATTAATGTTAGCCAGTTCTCATAAAACATTGATTAATCTTTTGGCAGATACCCGTTGTGGAAGCTTATTCAGAAGAACCGTGATCTTGTCAAGGCTGAAGTACATGAATGTTCTAATGCAAAGGATGTTGAAGATTTGTTTGTCAAGTTACTCAAGCCTTAATTATTCTAATCTCTGTCAACACAACATATATGCTAACCCACTTTCCCTGATCTGCAAGATTACATTGATGATTTGTATTAATATCTCAGATTGGTATCTGGATATATAGAAAGCATTGCCCATATGTTTTTCTAAAATTCTATTCAGAAGTTTAGTTGAAAGCTCACTTCAAAATTCAAAGTGTGCCCTTCCAAGAGATGTACATAATTTGAAGGTCAAAGTGATATTTCAATTTTTTTTAAATTTTAATGAAATTCTGTATTTTGACGAAATTCTATGAACCTTTCGGTTTGGCTAACTGCTCAGCAGATTGTTCACCAGGCTGTCTCACAGATCCAATTACCCGTGCCAGGGCCGGATGTTCTGCTTCAACCGGTGCCAGATTCTGGATTTGTGGGATCAAAGATTAAATTTGCAGAGGCAGAGATGCAAATGTATATACGTTGATGCTTTCTCGCTTTTGGGTTAGACATTAACATCCTCCTCGAATACGCTTTGTTACCATAATATTCCCTGTTGGTTGGTGTAATATAAGAGGGCTTTTTTCCATCCCTCCTCTTACACACAAATCTCTCTGTGGTCTTCTCTCTAGTTTAACTACCCATTTTCCTTTTTGGCTGCTTGCGAAGCTATGGGATGCATGAAGGGCAGTAGTACTATGATTGTATTTGATTTCGATCTCACCATAATAGACTATGATAGCGATCCCTCGGTGATTGAATAGCTCGGAGCCACTCCGCTCTTCCAGGCTTTGCTCCCCACGCTTCCATGGAATACTCTTATGGTAAGCAATTACTATTTGTATTTTAATCTTCATGTAATGCAAGTTTGAGTTTTTGTTGGCTCAGGGGTTACTGCAAGTTGTGCCCAATTTTGTTATGCGTTTGGTTAGATTCATACCAGCAGGTGCTCATTGAAATCCTCAAGTAGTCAACTTTATTAAAAATGCTAGAAGTATCCTTGAGATTTTCTGCAATTAATATGTTGGTTTGTGGGTGAAGGATAAAATGATGGGCGAGCTGCATGACCAGGGAAAGACGATAAGCGACATTGAAGAGAGTTTGAATACCATTCCACTGTACCCAGAAACTATAAGAGAAATCAAATTTTCCTTCTCCATGGGGTGGGTGATGACATCATGGCTCTTTCTCCTCCTTTTTAGTTTATTAGATTTCACTGAAGAAGTCTGCATTGATTGTAATCAAGTATTCATTGGTTGTTGTGGTGTTGCAGGTGTGAACTTCGAATTGTGAGCGATGCTAATATGTTCTTCATAAAGACCATTCTTCAAGCACATGACCTGCTCCAATACTTCACTATGATTAAGACAAATCCAGCATTTGTTGATGAGAAGGGGAGATTGAAGATTCAGCCTTTTCATCCCTTCACTGAAGGCCCTCCTCATCGCTGCAGCCTCCGCCCTCCTAATATGTGCAAGGTATTCATTCTTCTCAGATGTTACACATTAGCAAACACCCATCTAAACTGGGGCGGGTCTCATATATAGAATAACACATGTTCTGATATGCATATTTGGACCTATAACTTATAATTACAGGTCTGATATGCACATATGGAGTTATGATATTTATTCTTTGGGACATCTGGGATAAGAATTTGGATAAAGGTTTAAATTTAATTCTGCTTCTGTTGTCTGTGCCCAATGGACAATGCATCCAATGAATACACCCAAACACCTAAAGATTTGATGGATCTTTCCATCTCTTTCCTCACTGTGGAATTCATCTCACTTTTCTTCTTTGACTGCAAATAATTAGTAGAGAAATATTGCATGCTGATAGTTTTCTTGTTGTAGGGAGCAATAATAGATGAGATTATGCGAAAGTCTTTGGAAGGGGAATCAATTGATAAAAAACAATTTATTTATCTTGGGGATGGAAGTGGAGATTTCTGCCCTTCTTTGAAGTTGAGGGATGGACATCATGTTTTGCCCAGAAAAGAGTAAGTGACACCATTAAACCAAAATTTTGTTTTCCCAGGATTCTTTCTGTGATATTAATGTTAGCCAGTTCCCATAAAACATTGATTAATCTTTTGGCAGATACCCGCTGTGGAAGCTTATTCAGAAGAATCGTGATCTTGTCAGGGCTGAAGTACATGAATGGTCTAATGCAAAGGATGTTGAAGATTTGTTTGTCAAGTTACTCAAGCCTTAATTATTCTAATCTCTGTTAACACAACATATATGCTAACCCACTTTCCCTGATCTGCAAGATTACATTGATGATTTGTATTAATATCTCAGATTGGTATCTAGATATATAGAAAGAATTGTCCATATGTTCTTCTAAAATTCTATTCAGAAGTTTAGCTTAAAGCTCACTTCAAAGTTCAAAGTGTGCCCTTCCAAGAGATGTACATAATTTGAAGGTCAAAGTGATATTTCAAATTTTTTAAATTTTAATGAAATTCTGTATTTTGACAAAATTCTATGAACCTTTCGGTTTGGCTAAGTGCTCAGCAGATTGTTCACCGGGCTGTCTCATAGATCCAATTACCAGTGCCAGAGCTGGATGTTCTGCTTCAACCGGTGCTAGATTCTGGATTTGTGGGATCAAATACTAAATTTGCAGAGGCAGAGTTGCAAATGTATATACGTTGATTCTTTCTCTCTTTTGGGTTAGGCATTAACATCCTCCTCGAATATGCTTTGTTACCATAATATTCCCTGTTGGTTGGTGTAATATAGGAGGGCTTTTCTCCATCCCTCCTCTTACACACAAATCTCTCTGTGGTCTTCTCTCTGGTTTAACTACCCATTTTCCTTTTTGGTTGCTTGCAAAGCTATGGGATGCATGAAGGGCAGTAGTACTATGATTGTATTTGATTTCGATCTCACCGTAATAGACTGTGATAGCGATCCCTCGGTGATTGAACAGCTCGGAGCCACTCCGCTCTTCCAGGCTTTGCTCCCCACGCTTCCATGGAATACTCTTATGGTAAGTAATTACTATTTGTATTTTAATCTTCATGTAATGCAAGTTTGATTTTTTGTTGGCTCAGGGGTTACTGCAAGTTGTGCCCAATTTTGTTATGCATTTGGTTAGATTCATACCAGCAGGTGCTCATTCAAATCCTCAAGTAGTCAGCTTTATTAAAAATGCTAGAAGTATCCTTGAGATTTTCTGCAATTAATATGTTGGTTTGTGGGTGAAGGATAAAATGATGGGAGAGCTGCATGACCAGGGAAAGACGATAAGCGACATTGAAGAGAGTTTGAAGACCATTCCACTGTACCCAGAAACTATAAGAGCAATCAAATTTGCCTTCTCCATGGGGTGGGTGATGACATCATGGCTCTTTCTCCTCCTTTTTAGTTTATTAGATTTCACTGAAGAAGTCTGCATTGATTGTAATCAAGTATTCATTGGTTGTTGTGGTGTTGCAGGTGTGAACTTCGAATTGTGAGCGATGCTAATATGTTCTTCATAAAGACCATTCTTCAAGCACATGACCTGCTCCAATGCTTTACTAAGATTAAGACAAATCCAGCATTTGTTGATGAGAAGGGGAGATTGAAGATTCAGCCTTTTCATCCCTTCACTGAAGGCCCTCCTCATCGCTGCAGCCTCCGCCCTCCTAATATGTGCAAGGTATTCATTCTTCTCAGATGTTACACATTAGCAAACACCCATCTAAACTGGGGCGGGTCTCATATATAGAATAACACATGTTCTGATATGCATATTTGGACCTATAACTTATAATTACAGGTCTGATATGCACATATGGAGTTATGATATTTATTCTTTGGGACATATGGGATAAGAATCTGGATAAAGGTTTAAATGTATTTCTGCTTCTGTTGTCTGTGCCCAATGGACAATGCATCCAATGAATACACCCAAACACCCAAAGAGTTGATGGATCTTTCCATCTCTTTCCTCACTGTGGAATTCATCTCACTTTTCTTCTTTGACTGCAAATAATTAGTAGAGAAATATTGCATGCTGATAGTTTTCTTGTTGCAGGGAGCAATAATAGATGAGATTATGCGAAAGTCTTTGGAAGGGGAATCAGTTGATAAAAAACAATTTATTTATCTTGGGGATGGAAGTGGAGATTTCTGCCCTTCTTTGAAGTTGAGGGATGGAGATCATGTTTTGCCCAGAAAAGAGTAAGTGACACCATTAAACCAAAATTTTGTTTTCCCAGGATTCTTTCTGTGATATTAATGTTAGCCAGTTCTCATAAAACATTGATTAATCTTTTGGCAGACGCCCACTGTGGAAGCTTATTCAGAAGAACCGTGATCGTGTCAAGGCTGAAGTACATGAATGGTCTAATGCAAAGGATGTTGAAGATTTGTTTGTCAAGTTACTCAAGCCTTAATTATTCTAATCTCTGTCAACACAACATATATGCTAACCCACTTTCCCTGATCTGCAAGATTACATTGATGATTTGTATTAATATCTCAGATTGGTATCTGGATATATAGAAAGCATTGTCCATATGTTTTTCTAAAATTCTATTTAGAAGTTTTGCTGAAAGCTCACTTCAAAGTTCAAAGTGTGCCCTTCCAAGAGATGTACATAGATTTGTTTGACTTTGAAGGTCAAAGTGATATTTCAAATTTTTTAAATTTTAATGAAATTATGTATTTTGACAAAATTCTATGACCAGAAATTCTATGCTTGTCACACTCGAAAAGGGATACTTCTGACATTTAAAAAAATTGTTTAAAAACAGAAATTCTATACTTGTACTTACGCTTAAAATAAACTGTTGTGTAAAATTAACCATGAAATCATCCAAGTAAACTTTGATAATCCCTCTGATCAAGTCATAAAATTATATATGTGTAACTCCTTATGGAATAGCATCCATATGGGCGTGACACTTAAACCAAAAGACAAGGCAAATTATATAATAAAAGTTTGATATTTTCAATTTTAATGGTTTATTTATTTTATTTTCCATTTTAATATTTTATTTATTTTATTTTAAATAATATTATTGAAAGTTGATTTATTGTTTATTTTTATGCCGTAAGGCGTTTCTCTCTGAAACCAACTCCCCTCTTGTATTACGTGTCTTATTATAATTCGTTTGATCTGATGTTAGACGATTAAACTATTTTCCACTATTGATAAAAGAAACTCTCGTAATAACTAAAACAATAATTATCGAAACTTAATTGTTTTCTTTTGCTCATTGTGGACTGAGAGGGTTTAATTCCTCGTTACCTTTCAATCGCAGATCCTCTTCTCCTCCCTTTTTTCTCCCGTATTAAATGCAGTTCAGTTTTCCTCCTTCTCAAATTTTAAACAACGCCATGGACCACCTGGTAGAAAATGCAGTTGCAGCTAAGGCTATAAACAAGGTCCTTCTTGGGGCGCTCATTCAACAAACAGACGAGGCGCTGAGCCAGAAACTGGATCATTAAAACCCCACTCTGTTTCTCCAGTTAGAGTGTCTCAAGGCTCTGTTACAGCAAATTGGCAATGGCTTTGAATATCAGCCAACAATGCCCCCTGATTCTATCAGAGGCTCTTTGGATAGGACTCGTGATGCCATCCAACTGGCCACTTCCATCATTTCTCGTTCCCAAAAAAGGCGACGTTGTATCGATTTCATCGCCTGCATTCCCAAAACTTCCAGAGAAATCAGAGAATGGACCTCGACATTTGATGAGCAGTTCCAAGATCTTGAAATGGACCTTTCGGTTTGGCTAAGTGCTCAGCATATTGTTCGCCAAGCTGTCTCACAGATCCAATTACCCGTGCCAGAGCCGGATGTGCTGCTTCAACCGGTGCTAGATTCTGGATTTTTGGGATCAAAGATTAAATTTGCAGAGGCAGAGTTGCAAATGTGGCTTACTGAAGCTCCCAATGTTGCAGTAATTGGTGTCTATGGGGTACCTGGTGTTGGAAAAACTTCATTGTTGAAGATCATCTACAACACCAACAAGGTCAGCAGTGCGTTTGATTTTGTGATTTGGGTCACACTTTCTCAAGAATTTAAAATTCAGGAATTGCAGTGCCATATCGGTGAGTCAATCAATTTGGACTTGTCTGATACTTGTGACAGTGACGTTCGGAAGATGAAATTGTATGCGCGTTTGCTAAAGAAGAAGTTTCTTCTGATATTAGATGACATGTGCAAGCCACTGGATTTGCAGGAAGTGGGTATTGGATTTGGGAAAAATACTGGTACCAAAGTGGTATTTTCTACACGCAACAGAGACCTGGCATTAATGGAGGTTGAGGAGTCCATTGAAGTGCAGAGGTTGAGCAGGGATGAAAGGTGGGAATTGTTCGAGAGAATAGCTTTCAAAGGCGGGCATTCTCCCGAGGAATTAAAGGAGCGCGCGAGAACAATTGCGGACGAGTGTGCTGGTTTGCTCGTGGCCATCAACGTTGTCGCGGGAGCAATGAGAGGTAAAACAACGTTGGATGAGTGGAATAGTTTGGCTTCTGAGAAATGCAACGCGTTCTTTAGCACATACCCTGAAAACTATAATGTGTTGTTAGACTCCCATCAATAATTACGCCCTCCCCTCTTGTATTACGTGTCTTATTATAATCCGTTTGATCTAATGTTAAATGATTAAACTATTTTCCATCGTTAATAAAAAAATCCCGTAATAACTGAAACAATAATTATCGAAACTTAATCGTTTTCTTTTGCTCATTGTGGCCTGAGAGGGTTTGGTACGCAGCTAATGTCTTAATCTTTTTCTTTTGCTTATTGTGGCATGAGAGGGTTTGTTATGCAGGTAATGTCCCATTGTCCCATTCGAGGAATTAACACCACCATGGTATTCGACAGACTGATATTCTACACTTTCGCCATGGTATTCCATTGACCGAGATTCTACCAGTAAGGCGAAACGAAACTTTTATCAGGATTATTTGGTAAGTTATTTGTAACTTTTATCAAGGTTGTCTGGTAAGTTATTTGAGACTCTAGAGTTAGATTATTCAGGATTCAAATGTCTGAGAGGGGTTGATAAGGGGCTCAAGGTATTGGGGGATTCAGCAAGAAAGATTTCGTAATAAATATAGTTGAGGTGTTTTTCATGTAAATCTACAGAAATCTTTCGTAATAAATATAGTTGAGGTGTTTTTCATGTAAATCTATAGAAATCTTTCGTCAGTGTTGGTTTGCAACAATTTGAATATACCAGCCACTTTCAAAAATGCGTGCAATACAGCTGGGATGTTTGTAACCCCTACAAGAATTCAAGCTCCCAACTTTACACACTTATATGTAATCATTTCAACAATTAATAACTTAAATGTGAATTTGTTCTTGTTCTAAAAAAATGAAAATGCTAGAGATTAGATAAATATGATCTAATATATGATCGAAAAAGTCTTGTTTCATTTTATATTAAACATTTACAACAGTTTTTATGATTTTTTTGTTCAATCAAATACACATTATATGTGTGGTTTAGCTCCGTCCAAACATGGTTTTTGCAATTAGTCAATTACTACCACCTCTCATGGAAATGGCCATAACTGAATGACTTACTTAACGCAATTGAATCCCAAAAATGATATCTAACATTAATATTCTTGCCAAACATTCTAATATACACTCTCTTAATACATAGATATACACTATTATAACCTACTACCCTTAATCTTTGCCACATATTGAGTGGGGCCTTACTACTACACCACTATGACTATTGTATTAATTATTTTCTGTTTTCTTCAAATTTCAAGTGACTATCATTGCAACTGATTGGTTGTCTTTGTTTGTGCCAATATGCAGGCTAGTCAATTTGAGGTTTGTTGCAATTTCTTTGTTCAATTATGTACCATTCAAGTTCAGGATTGTGGGCATCAAACTTGAGGGCACATGCTCGATTCCCTTGATTGCAATAATGGCATCCGGGAACATACAAATCTTGCACAAGAGAAAAAACGAAATAAAATGCAGGACCTTACCTCACTTGGAAGGCATTGAATTCTTTGAGCTCAGTTGAAATACCCAATAAAGCTTTTCAGTATAAAATGAAGCTGGCACATGAACTTATCTTAGAAGGTTAGAGTTTCCATGACCAATCTATGAAAAACTCCAATTCACATGTACTCTTCATTTTAATAACCTGTGTGCCTTTTCCGTGAAAATTGGGGTTTTTCTTGAAAATTTGTGCCAAATGGATCTTTCTTTCCTGAACAGCATGTGCTTTATCAGAACTTGAAAGGAAATTCTGTCAACTTTGTATTTTTTGTTGTTTGTGACTGAAAAGGCAAAGCTTCTTCTCACTCAATATTTAATCAAACCCACCCTTGTTTGTATGTTTTTCCGTTACAGATGACCAGGGAAAGCGTCTCTGCACTCTGCACCTTGCTGCTCGAGTAGGCTTCTTGGCTTCTGTGCAAGAATTGTTGGCTTGGGGTGCTGACCGCATTCAGTGAGATGTATCTTGGATAAATACAACAGCGCAGTGAATTGAAAGGTTATAGCATGGCCATGTTATTATTTATCTTTTCTGTCATCTGTTTTATTAATTTTGTATTGGGATTTTTTGTTTTTTTTGTGTCTTTATTTTTTATATTTAGGCATCCAATGAAAAGTAGAACTAGGAACTGCATGTCCATTTAGTAAGCCACCTAGTTTGCCCATCAACATTCCTGTCAATTCTTGAATATCTTGGACATGACTAGAGTATGCCCACTAAAAATGGTTGATTAGAGGTTAATTTTTTCTTGGCTATAGTTGAGACTCTGGCATGCAGCATCCAGATAACAAACCTTGCATAGTTTACACTGGCTTCTCCCATCTCATTAGATTTTGAGACATTCTATGATTTGTAATTGCATGAAAATAGGTCAGGAATGTTAAGAAATCAATGTATTGACTATGAACATCCATGCAATGAAGCTTTCCTTCATTCTATTTTTCTCATATTCTATGGTTTTTGGAAAACATACAACACCATAACCGACCTCAAAGACATTGATAATGTTGACTTTGATTTCTTTAGTTGTAAGTGGGCTAGAGATGGCAGTGGTTTTAGAAGATTTATTTGTATCGAAGTGTTTGTTTGGATTTATTTAGAATCGAGTTGTGGTGAATGCAACTGTCATTTGATGCTAAATTTCTTGATGTCTTCCTTATTCTGAGGCATTAATGCCCAAAATATACAATGAAACTATCATATCTTTTGGTTACCACTAAATTTGGTAGTGCAGATGGACCTGGTTCCAACCTTGTAACTTCACATTTGATACCTTCTCAGAGGCCTCGCCTTCTTTTCCAATTTGGGTAAGGAATAACAATCTCCCTCATTATTCTTAGAATAAGGATTCCATCCATGCAATTAGTGGGTGCCTTGGAATATTTGTCTTAATCCTCGAAGTACATTTCCAACCACTTTTCCAACTTTGTAAGCATTTATGTGAAAGTGGTTTTTGGGCCCTGGTCTCCTAAAGGAAATGAGGAAATCCTTTTCGATGTTGATGGAATAATCTAGACCCAAAATCCAAATTATGAACAAGTTTCTTTCTTGCGTAGTTCTTGTTTTGCAATGAGTGCCCTAGCTACATCTTTCCCTAGCTAGGTTTTTGAGGCCACCCTTTCAGGGCACTGATTAAAAAGAATAAGAAATGCAGATCCCTTCATGGAATGGTGCAGAACTACACCATCATATGGTTGGTTGAATGTCCTTAGATGATGAGAATGGGATGGTGCACAAAGTTTCCCCACACTGGGCACAACACACCAAGGCAGTCCAATTTACTAGCATAAGAGCACCTGATTCACTCACTCAAAAATCAACTAAATTCTTGATGGGGAGATCCTTCCACAAGGCAAATGGTTTGAATTGAAGAATGGAAAGGAAAATTCCATCCCTTTTTAGGAGATTTTTACCATTTGGAATCCAACATCTTGCTTTGATATAGCATCACCCACTTCTTTATCAAATGGAAAATCATTAGAAGGAACCATGAAAGATAACTTTCAGCAATCGGATGACTCACAGATTTCAAAAGTGTTGAGGTGAAGAAAGTCATATCATTTTTGTATGTAGGCACACTCATCAGATATGTTTGAGGTGTTTTTCATGTAAATCTACAGAAATATTTCGTCAGTGTTAGTTTGCAACAATTTGAATATACCAGCCACTTTCAAAAACGCGTACAATATAGCCGGGATGTTTGTAACCCCTACAAGAATTCAAGCTCCCAACTTTGCACACTTATATGTAATCATTTCAACAATTAATAACTTAAATGTGAATTTGTTTTTGTTCTAAAAAAATGAAAATGCTAGAGATTAGATAAATATGATCTAATATATGATCGAAAAGTCCTGTTTCATTTTATATTAAACATTTACAACAATTTTTATGATTTTTTTGTTCAATCAAATACACATTATATGTGTGGTTTAGCTTCGTCCAAACATGGTAGGTTATATTTCTCTTCTAATAGTATTTAGAAAAGAATTATCAAGTATCATCTTACTTCAATTTGTCTTGGATAATACAATAGAGCAGAGAATTGAAAGGTTGTAGCTTGGCCATGTTGTTCTTTATCTTTTCTGTCCTTTGTTTTATTAATTTTGTATTGAGATTTTTTTGTTTTTTTTTGTGTCTTTATTGTTTATATTTATATCCCTAAAGAAGTCATGCATAATCTGCAAGTAGGGAAGTCATGCATAATCTACAAGTAGGGACTTACTACTGAGAAGTGTCCTTGTTCATTAATGAAATAGTAAAAGTTGGAAGTTGTGTTAAAAAAGGACATCTTGTTATTTATTAATTAAATATGTGCATTCTAAGATTTTCTTATCAGTGAATGTTGTTGTAAGCATTTTTCAATGATAACTGGATGCCAATTGACTTATAACAAATGGATTGGCATGAAATACAATACCTACATTTCTGCCAATGATCTTCATATATTTCATGATAAGAAAAAGATCAATTAAGTGAATCTCCTCAAATTTTATATAAACCATTTAAGTCCAAAATAGGAGGAAAAATTACTCCACATTCATGAATTAATAAAGTGAAACACAATCATAACTAACATCAATCGATGAACTGTCATAAAAATCTATTTGTAGTCGGTTTCTGCAATTAGTCAATTACTACCACCTCTCATGGAAATGGCCATAAACGAATGACTTACTTAACGCAATTGAATGCCAAAAATGATATCTAACATTAATATTCTTGCCAAACATTCTAATATACACTCTCTTAATACATAGATATACACTATTATAACCTACTGCCCTTAATCTTTGCCACATATTGAGTGGGGTCTTACTACTACACCACTATGACTATTGTATTAATTATTATCTGTTTTCTTCAAATTTCAAGTGACTATCATTGCAACTGATTGGTTGTCTTTGTTTGTGCCAGTATGTAGGCTAGTCAATCTGAGGTTTGTTGCATTTTCTTTGTTCAATTATGTACCATCGAAGTTCAGGATTGTGGGCATTAAACTTGAGGGCACATGCTCGATTCCCTTGATTGCAATAATGGCATCCGGGAACATATAAAGCTTGGACAAGAGAAAAAACAAAATAAAGTGCAGGACCTTACCTCACTTGGAAGGCATTACCTCACTTCAGTAGGAATAGATTTGGATGCCTATAATCATAGTTTTTATATTTGACCAGGGAATATTTGCGAAGGTAATCTCATGTGCCTTTTATACAGACCGCTGACTTAACTTTATGCCCGTTAATTTTGAGCGTTGGACCTTTCAATAGGTTGCACAGAGCCTGTAACAAGGTTGGTTTACCAACCCGTTGCTTTCACTAATAGTAATTGTCCCATAATTTCACTAATAGTAATTGTCCCATAAGATAGGAAAGTAGCCAAGAGTTTTCACACAAGCACTGCATCTTACATTAAGGATGAAATTCAATCAACTATGGAAGAAATAATGCAGGAAAAAAAATCCCTCTCTGTTTATAAAATCAAGGTCATTAAGACAAACAATGCAGACTTCAGCGAAAATTTGATCCTATGATGTTAAGACAAAATTGATAGTTTTATTGGAAACAGATTATGCAGGGTTCTGTTTCTAAACCTAAACTTATTTATCTGTTGGTTTTGTTTTCTTGGAATTAGTGAATAGTGTTTTAAATCAAATATATATTATAAAAATTTGACAGAGGAGAATTCCTAAAATTGCAAATACTAATTGATTAGTTTCATTTAAAAAGTTGGATGTTATTGATTTGAAAATAATTTTCAATGAACATAAGATCACATCCAAATCATCACAACATTAATCCCTAAAATTGAAAATCTTAATTGATTAGTTTCATTTAAAAGGTTGAAATCATCAAAACATTGATTCCTAAAATTGCAAATCTTAATTGATCAGTTTCAATTAAAAGGTTGGATGCTATCGATTTGGAAATAATTTTCAATGAACATAAGATTGCATCCAAATCATCAAAACATTACCAGAGTAATAATTAAAATTATCAGTGAAAAGCACCCTTATTATTTGTCAACATACTACCGGTATTATTCATGGGTAACCATGGTAAACCATAGAATTTCATTTATATTACATGTCTGCACCTTATTTACATGTGCCTATGCCTATATCGTCATTGTTCTTCAATTTATGCCTTACGACGTTTCCTTTGCAACATCTGGTGCAAATGCTAGTTTAATTTTATTGAGAACGGCATCGACAAGTTACATTCATGGACTTGACACACAACGGTACACATACAACAAAATGAACATTCATTATTTTCACAGAATCCCAGAATCAAAATCCTTTGAAGACATTTGTACAGGGTGCTGGTGCCCGATAACACAAAAGGTATGGGTTCAAAAATATAGTTTCATTATCAAGAGTAAAGTTACCAAGCTCAATAAAACTTCAAATAAAACCACCAAATTTCAGAATAAAAGAGATTTTCCATTCATAGTCAGGCTTGCAAAGGTTAATAATGCTACTGCAATAGGCTCCGGATTTTGGAATGTTTGACACATTGTCTGTTATGATAGAGGGTTAGAGACAGAAGCATATGAACAAACCTTAAATATGAAATCAAAAAAACCACCTCCGAAGCACATGGCAAAGAAATAATAATGAAATGAGAGTGAAATTAATTCCTGATGAATTAAGAAAACACTTTATATAGTGAAAGCTTGAGTGATAGAAGCAAAACTATTACCATGAATAGACGAAGGGAACAGTGCAAAGAGTTACATGCCATCAAATAACCATGTTAAACATTTGTATAAATTCAACATTTTTTTTATGGTGAATATTACATTAGATGGGGATGCTTCATTGGGTCTGGGAACTTACAAGTTGTAAAGGTGAAGCTCCGCTCGACGCTCTCTACTCCTCTGCTCCTCAAACTAGCTGCTCCACACTCTCTGCTGTGAACTTACTCCGGAGAATTAGCTGTTCGACACTCCAGACAAGGAATTTTTAGACCACTGTGGATGCCTCTGCATATGCAAACAATTGGTACTTGCAGGATGAACGACACTGCATTCTCCGAACAAGGCATTTGTAGACCACTGTGGACGCCTCTGCATATGCAAACAGCTGGCACTTGCAGGATGAACGACACTGCATGCATGATGCCGAGAACAGATAGCAAAAACTTAGGACAAACTAATTGGTGCTTTTGATAACATGTTCATCTCTGAAAAACTTTGGATCACAAAAACTTTTCATCTCTGAAAACTTTGGATATCTTATTTTTACCCGTCTTGAAAGCTGTGAAGCCCGCAATAAGACCCCTAACTTTGTTTTCCAATCAAAAATTACATAATAAATTTTATATTATTTTGTAATATGAAAACTTTGGTTAAAGTTGTGATGTACAACAATATTTTTTTGTGAAACAAGAGATTAATACGCCGTCAACCCACAATGGATTGCTAAAAATCCCAGGCAAGGACTAATAATTGCTATTCGCCCACCTAATTTTCAAACAACGTTTCGAATCCATGAGCTGGGATATGTTAGCCACTAATAAACGGTAATGCTATTTGAAGTTTTATAGAATACAAATTTTTAAGTAAATTTCTTTTTTAGTAAGGGTGTTAATTAATCCACTATTAATTTAGTGGATATTTTTATTAGAAATTTAAATAAATATTATTGTAATATTATTATTGTATATATATAAAAAATTTGGTTTGATTATATTAAGTCAGGATTATTAATTAAAATTAAGAAATGTTATGGTTATATTATAAAATAAAATATCAATTTATTTGATAATGAATAATAGTAATTTGGAAACATACATGTATATTTTGAGAGAATTTTATACATATTTAGCATAGGGTCACATTCTATAATATAAATTAATTGATAATAACTATAATCATGATATAGTTGGATATTATGATGAATACAAAAATTCTCATAATTTTGTTATTTGATATAAAACTATGCACTTTGTTTAGTAATATACTCTATTTACAATATTCATTATTAAAAAACAATTTTAAGAAAGATTTAAGCTTTCAATATTATATTTTTTAATTATTTTTAGATAGTAAAAATGATATATTTGAAATATTTGAAAAATATATACTCCCCTTTTTTTTATACACTAAATCAATTTAATGAAATCTTCAAAAATATAATGAAACCATCTAAAATACAATCCAAATAAATATAATTAATATATCATACACTAAATCAATCAACATAATTAATTTAAATTAATACCAATAATTGATTTAATGCATGATATATAAATATAATAAACACTCGATACATGATGAGCACCCTAACACCCTATAACAAAAAAAATATAACAAATAAACAACATATAGCCAAAAATATAACACCAAATCAATACCAATAATTGATATAATACATGATATATAATACGCACCCTAATAACATATTACAAAAAGTATAATGCATGATACATAATGAACACCCTAACAACATATAACAACAAAAAAATATAAAAAATAAACAATATATAGCAAGAAATATAACCAATAAACAACATCGTGATAATAAGTATAAAATATTTTGTTGATTTGTTTTGAGGGCCTCAGAGTTGAGGGGTAAGTGGGTGGGGCGGCTGAACCCTAACCCTTTGCTGGATCTACCTGGTGTGTGAATGACGCTTTGGAGTCTTGTAAGTGGGCCTTATGCCCTTTCTTCAAACCGTTTTCTCGTCTAGGGGCAAATTCGTTTTGTAATGATCGACTGCCAGATCATGGCTATATTGGTGTGCTCTCCTTTGGATTTTTTGTGTCTATGTTTTTTGTGTGTTTTTTGGTGGCCATTTTTAGTTGATGGCAGATTTCCCGAATATTCGGGAATCTAATGGACATGTACACTGTTAATTTTTTGACCGTGTTTATATTTTTGGATTCTCTAATATTCAGAAAATCTGTGATCGACTTAATCTCACTGCGCTTTGGTGAGCCTCTGCAATTTATTATTTTTTATTATTTTGTTAGTTTTTGGTTATTTTTATTATTATTATTAATAAATTTATATATAATATTCGCAAAAATGTAATTTTGTCTTTCCTATTGAATTTTTTTTATAAAATATATTATTGTAGTCTTATATAAACAATGTAAACACATTATGTGCGTTAAATGTGATATCGTATCTTTGTAGAGGAGGATTAAAAATATATACACCAATATAATAATAACATATCAGTTTACCATTTGATCGGAAAGGTCCACTATATCACAATGAATATGTAATAATAAGATCTTAATGTAAACTAGTGGATAAGAAATGATGAATACAACAACCTAATAATAAGATAGTAGTTAAAATTCTGCGTTTGGAATTTAACATTGAGAAAAGGTCCACTATGATAATATATTAATTTAAACTAGTGGATAATATAATAAGAAGATATTAATTTAGAGTATGTGATTGGAATGTAATGTTGGAAAAGGTGCACTATGATAATATATTAATAAGATATTAATTTAAACTCGTGGACGGCATAATAATAAGATATTCATTTAAATTATGTGATTGGAATTCAATGCTGTGGAAAAGTCCACTATATCAAAAACTTGAATGAAATATCAGTTATAATTCAATAATATCGGAGGCCTAAAAATATGTCACTAGCAATATAAATAAACAATTTTAGAAAGCGGAAGATATGGTTTTTTTGGTATAAATTTTTTTAATAAGGTTGAAGATTAATCATTATAAATATAATGAATATAATGGAAAGTTATTAAAGAGATTTAGAATACTCAGTGAAGGAGTGTTTTATTAAGGCGTTCCATAAGAAAAGGTCACCTGTGCTAGTCTTGTCAATACCAAAAAATTCATGTCGGGCAGGGTGTTGACGGGTGTTGACAGTTTAGACGCCTCTGAGTAGAGTGATTTTCAAGTTGAAATTTTCTTAAATATAATAAAAAAAAATATTATAACACATACATTAGTACACACATTTATGGAATTAATTTTGTAGAAAAAAAGTTATAGGTTAATTTTAATTTAAGAAAAAAAAATTATAAATGAATGTTATAAATAACAACGAGGAACTTATCATGGAGGAACTTATTAGAATTGGAATAATCTCAAATTCTTAGGAAATTGGGTGTTGATAGCTTAAACGCCCCTTAGTAGAGTGATTTTCAAGTTGAAAGTTTCTTAAATATAATATTTTTTTTTAATTATAACACATACATTAATACACACATTTATGGAATTAATTTTGTAGAAAAAAAGTTATAGGTTAATTTAACTTAAGAAAAAAAAATTATAAATGAATGTTATAAATAACAATGAGAAACTTATCATGGAGTAACTTATTAGAATTGGAATAATCTCAAATTCTTAGGAAATTGGTGGTTAGAAAGCCACGTGGCACGAATCTAATTTTAAAATTGATTAAAAGTAGTGGACCATTTTGCTAAATAAAATTTACTTATATATAAATGAATGTTATAAATAATAATGCAGAACTTATCATAGATGAACTTATTAGAATTGGAATTCTCAAATCTCTAGGAAATTGGTGGGTGAGAAGCCAAGTAGCACAAATCTAATTTTTTAAATTTATTAAAAGTCAATGCAACTTAACAAACTCTTTAATACACTACAGTCATTAATAAGCATTAAAACTAAGCATATGCTCAACATATTCACGTGAGAATCAATCTAAACCTTCAATTAAAAAAATCAACAAAATTTCATCTCAAAAAATATAAATAATTAAAAATATACACAAAATCCTCATTTAAAAAAAATCAACAAATCTTTACCGACCTTAAATTAAATTAAAAAGCCAATATAAGTAACTAAGAATATAAACAATTTTAACGAACTTATAAGTTGCTAAGAATATAAACAATTTTAAAAAGGCGTAGAAGAATGGTCTAGTATTTTTAATCCTAAACCCTTCTAGAATTTTAAAAAGGCGTAGAAGAATGGTCTAGTATTTTTAATCCTAAACCCTTCTAGAAATTTTTATGGAAAAGTATAAAGAGTTTTTCAGAAAATTTTGAAATTGTATAATGTCATATTGAGAAGAAAATTGTATCACGGGACGTTCCCTGAGCTTAAGCCCATTGCGGATTCTAGGAGTTTATGTATTGGGGAGGATTCCAGGAATATTTTAAGATGTCAGACAATTGTGGATTTTAAAAATATTTTAAGATGTCATAATATTGTGGATTTTCTTAATATCTCGAAAATATTTTAGGGATTTATCATCGACATAAAGATGCCGTTTAGAATATTTTGGAGATTTGTAATGTACATACAAAAAATGCTAGTTAAAATATTCTGGGTTAAAATATTTTGGGGATATGTAAGCAACATAAACATGTTTTTTTATTTTATTTTCTTAGCGGTAATATTGGGTCAGGATTATTTAGTTTGTTGCTGTGCAGTTAAAATATTTTGGGATATGTAAGCAATATAAAATAAAAAAGCATGCTCTGAAAAATGTTTTTTTATTTTATTTTCTTAGTGATAATATTGGGCTAGAATATAAAATAAAAAAGCATGCTCTGAAAAATGTTTTTTTATTTTATATTCTTAGTGATAATATTGGGCTAGGATTATTTAGTTTGTTGGTGGGTAATTATCTAGTTTGTTGTTGTTTAATTAATATGTATGGAGTGAATATGTTTATTATTAGATAATTTATTTGTTGTTGGGTAATTAATATGTATGGATTGTATATGTTTATATCAGAATTTTATTTACTTAAATCCCATATATATATACATAAATATAAAGTTTCAGATTTTTTATTATTTTAATTTTGGTGAATATGAACAAAATTTCAATTCAATTTTAATGACGACATAATTTTAATTACACATCATCCCCTGAAAGAAACCAACCACTCATTCAGAATAGAAATTTTAATTACACATCATCCCCTCAAAGAAACCGACCACTCATTCAGAATAGACTTTGGGAAATCCAAAATAGACTCTCACGAGCAAGATAATATGCCCAAAAATATTTTGACTAGTAAATACCAGCATAGATTCATCTTAAATCATCTTAAATCAGCTCATCTTAAATACTGATTTAAGATGTTTAAGATGAGTCGAGAGGGATCTAATTTCTTCACATGATTTAAATGTTTTTTTTTTTTAAGAATTTCAATTCAATTTTAGTGAAGGACTGACAACGTTACACATCATCTCCTCAAAGAAACCAACCACTCATTGATATGGAAAATCCACATCATCCCCTCAAAGAAACCAACCACCCATTAATATGGGAAATCGATAAGAAATCCAGAATACTCTGAAGGGCAAAGATAATATGCCAAAAAATATTTTCACATTTAACCCACTCAAAGAAACCAACCACTCATTAATATGGGAAATCCATAGGAAACCATAATAGACTCTGAAGGGCAAAGATAATATGCCAAAAAATATTCACACTTAACATGAGTAGAGAGGATCTAATTTCTTCAGATTGTATTTTTTTTTATGAGCTAACATGATTATTTAACATGAGTCGAGAGGATTGTAATTTTTTATGAGCCAACATGATTATTTAATTTTTTATGAGCCAACATGATTATTTAACATGAGTCCAGAGGATTGTAATTTTTTATGAGCCAACATGATTATTTAATTTTTTATGAGCCAACATGATTATTTAACATGAGTCCAGAGGATTGTAATTTTTTTTATGAGCCAACATGATTATTTAACATGAGTCCAGAGGATTGTAATTTTTTATGAGCCAACATGATTATTTAACATGAGTCCAGAGGATCCAATTTCTTTAGATTGTAATTTTTTTATGAACCAACATGATTAAATGATTAAATGTTTTGCAAGTTTTTTTTAGATTTTTCATAATTTTTATTTTGATGGATTTTGGTAGATATGAGCATCATGGATGGTAGAATGAGTCTCTCGGCATATAATGAGCCTCTTAGCATATTATAATATGCATAAAAAAATAAAAGAAATAAAAAATGGATTGGAATAAAAAAAAAAAAAAATAGAAAAAAAATCTAAAAGACACTTTGATCAGCAACAAAAAGATTCCTAAAGAAAAAATTTGACCGGAAGATAATAAGATAATATAATTGTAATACACCCATCTATAGGATAGTAATTTTTTTTTTGAACTTAATGATAATCTTTATATTAATCCTAGCGTGCATACATAGGATTACTTGTTAATGATATTAATTCTCCAGGTCTCATTATTTCAACCTAAAAAGTTAAAGGGTAACGTATTCTACTTTTACGTTATCGGAAAAGATTCCGGTGGATAGTGGATATGACGGGGGTTTACTACTGGCGTTGCAGCTATTAAGACTTGGCTCTAGAATTTAATTCCGCCAGTTCTATCACGTGAAGTGGTGAGGTCCCGGTACCACTAGAATTCACACCCTTGATCTTACCACCTTCATCGATGGCTTGGATGATCAATTGCCCATCGAAG
>APFE030218912.1:0-15887 GCA_000404065.3 Pinus taeda
ACTAGATTTTCTACTCCATTTTCAGGAACCACAGAACTGTTAAACCCATTAACAACCGTGCTACCTTTCAGCTTGTATAGAGTTCCAATATGAACTCCCCGCATCAATACCAGTGCTCCCCGAACCATTTTACAGGTATCCTTCTCGAACACTGTTTTTACACCTGCATCATCTAACTTGCTTACAGAAATTAGATTTCTGACCAATGTAGGAATATGCAGAATACACGGAAGTGTTCTAACCCTTCCACCTTGCAACTTCAACTTTACTTTTCCGCGACCAATGATTCTAGCTTCCTATCATCTCCTAAGAAGACATCACCACCATCATATTTATCATACTCACAGAACCACTATCCATGGGGAGTGAAGTGAATGGATGCATCTGAGTCAATCAACCATGCCTCATGATCTACATGTGTACTTGAAGAAGCCAAGTAGTACACTCCCCACCTCATCTAAGGTGGTTTGTCGCCTCTACAAAAAGGAAGCATCATCAGATCCATTCGCTTTTATCAAGGGAGCTTTAGATTTACAATCCCTTTTGTAGTGCCCTTTCCTTTCTGCATTTCAAACACACCACCTTTACAGTTTTCATGGAGATTTAGATCTCCTTCTAGATTTTAGACTCCACTCGATGACATTATTTTTGTTCTATTCTGGGACCATCCTCGTACCAAACAAGGGCAATCACCATTCTAATCTCCATTTTTTTCCGTCTCATCTCCTCCATCAGCAAGGATGAGACTATTTCATCAAACTGAAAGGTAGTTGCATTGCTACCTATTGCAATAACCAGACTATCCCACGAATCTAGTAGAGAAGAAAACAAATTGACGCACTTATCTTCATCTAAAATTTTAATGTCAACATATGCTAACTAACTTACCACGGTATTAAATGCGTTTAGATGCTCTCTCATTGAGTCTCCATCTGTCATCCTCAGGTTATACAACTTTTTCCGCAGGAACAGTTTATTCACCAGAGACTTAGATTAGTACAAAGTCCCTAACTTGTCCCACAAAGCCTTCGTCGTAGCTTCCCCTGATACATTCAACAATACTGAATCTGAGACACACAATTCGTATTGTGCTCTTTGCTTTCCGATCCAACTTCTTCCATTCTTCATCGGACACTTCCGTTGGTTTAGTAGCCAGATCTACTGCGATCCACTGATATTTATCCACCAACAGATCCTCCAACTTGAGTTTCCACAACTCAAACCTCTGACCATTAAATTTCTTGATCTCTATCTTTCCATTCCTCGCCATCTTCTTTCACCACCAGAATTGATCTCTCAGATCTCCCACTGAACAGGGTCTACCATAGGCCCGAGCGAAACTCCTCAGTAACAAAGGCGTCCCCTTGAAGCCAAAACAGCTCTGATACCAAATATAGGTTTTAACCCCATATAGAAATTACCTACATATGAATTCTAAAACACAGAAAATAAACAATGCAAGAGCATAACACATATACACAGAGATTTTCCCCTGGATCACAAAACTGGGACTACTAGCTTGATTTTTTTATTATGTTCCTTTCAATGTTATTATACATATTTATACATGCCAAAGCATCCAATACCATGGACCGAAAGCGATCGCGTCCAATACCATGGACCGAAAACCATCGCGTCCAAAAAACATGTACGAAAATCATGCACAAAACCATAGGTGGTTTCACCCAACCTAACATAGGTTCCAAAAAAAATAAATTTCGGGGTGCTGCCCCAGACCCCATAAAGTGGGGTTACCTGCACCCCTCAAACCCCCTATGACCCAACAACCCCCCCCCACTATGCAATTGGTGCAACGAAGGGGGGGCTCTACCCCCCGGTTAACTACATGGTCTAGTTGTGGAAAGAATATAACACAACCCAACACACACATGGTGAATAAAGAATAGGTAAGGGAAGAACAAGATAATTTTGATGGTCAAAGTGAAGAGAAAACTTACATTCCATGGATAAGGATGTCAAGGAGGAGATAAAACTTAGTCCAATGATCTTCCAACTTGATTTACAGGATCCTCCTACTTTAGGTGGCAACTAAGATCAGTGTATGACATTTTCTGCCCATTAAGATTTACTAGAATGATCTTCCAAATCCAATTAGCTTAAAACCAATGTCACCTGTCTACTTTTCAAATTCGCGAAAAGTTTCTTAAGAAATAAGGAAGGTAAGATTACAAGAGTTGTCTCAATCACGGTGTTGCCTTTGGTGGTATTAATGGAAGGTAGCTTTGCTTTAATGACCTTTTAGATAGCTACTTGTAGCTTTTCTCGTGATTTAGCTTTGTCTAAGCCATCATTTGAGTGAGACTGTCCTCCTATCAACTATCCATTTGAGTTAAGTTCTCCCCAAATTGTAAGAGTTGTGATTTTCTCTTGTCTTATTCTTCCCTCATGGTAGTGAAGGAGTCTTAGAATTAGGAAAATTGGTTCTTTATCAATGGTAATAGTCTTGTAAAGGTCTCAAGTTTCTTCTCCATATTTTTTATCCTCTAGTCTTACATTTGGACTCTCTCCTTCAAGTTCCTATTCTCCTCTTCAAGCTAAACATTGATGACCTACAAGTCTTCCAAACTTTTCTCACTCATACTAAGTCTATTCTATCTTCAAAGAACTAGGAACTACATCACTATCAAAGATTCATCTGCTTTGGTATGTTATGTTCCATAAATGAGAGACTTATAGCCCACTCACTTCACCAACAATAATAGTTTGCCAAACTAACTTCCCGATCTTTGTTTCTCTAACTTACATAGAGATCTATGTTCTCTGAATGGATACAAGGCCTCTATTCTTGGTTCAATTTTGAGTGTCACTACTTCTGAAGATTAGAGACACTCCCACTTTCTAGTGTAACCTAGAGATATCAACCAACTAACAACACAATAGTAATCAATCCAACAAAAACCAAGACTCTAAAAATACTCTATCATTAACAACTTTTCTTTTGGTGCAACTCCTTTGCATGTGAATATCTAACCAAGCTAGAATCAATAAAAGTAATCAAATTGAGACAATGTCTTGGCTCTATTTGTGTCTTTAATTATGATTGTAGTAACCTAGTTCTAGGCCAATTACTTCCCATGCACCATATGATATAAAGTGCAATCAACACAAATACAAATACCACTGATATTGCAAGAATCCAACATTTAGCGTGAATGACTATACACCAATTTTATTTGCGCCCAATAAAACTCACTTCATCATAGCACTTTTATTACCATTGTAATGCCACATGTAATCTTTACTCTGCGTATCAAATATGTAATCCCACTTTTGATCAAACTTAAACCCAGGATAGCAATTTCCTTCTCTATGAACAAAAAAAATAGCACAATCAATAAAATCAATTACATAAACAAATATAAAAAACACAACTACCTCCTTCTCAACCAACAAAACCATCCATACATTTATACAACTCATAAACATAATTCATATTATCATCCACTCCTTTAAATATCTTAAACCATTACAGAAACGAAATATTTGTTTAACCATATAATTGTAACACCATTGAAAAAAGAAAACCATGTATGAGTCATCAAATCCTTCAAATATCTTAAAACATTAGAGAAATAGTTATTATTTGTTTAACCACATGATTGGAACATCATTGAGAAAAGAAAAAGCCATGCCTATAACCTTTAGCCAAACCATAAATATACAATGCTCTCTTAAACGGAGTGCAATGGATGAGATAGAAATTGGAGTGATGGTTTGAAGATTCAAGCATTGGGCTCGTGGCAATTCCCACTCAAATGCTCACATGCAAGTAGAGGAAGGACGACCTTGGAGGATTTGACTTGCTATAGCACTAGTTGTGTGTCTTGCATGGCCCACATAAGAATTCCAAATGCCCAAAATCGATCCGTACCACTATACGTGGACTGGTATCTATTGATTGTTGGTTAGTGTATGGTCTTCCAAAAATAGGAAAGATGATCGGGTATAATTAGGCAATTAACCATAGTACTTATTCTTCTAATAATTAATTAATAAAAATAATTATAATTTTTTAAAGGATTAATTAATAAAAAATTATATAATTAAAAAATAATTATAATAAATAATTTTTACATTAATATAATTATCATATTATTTAAATTATTAATTTTAAGTTTTAAAAATAAATTAATGGGGTTTAGTTTAAATTTATTATGATGTTTTTATGATCTAGAAGAAGAAATATAAAAAGCAAAATTTAAAACATTTTCATGGTATAAAATTTAGCATCAATAAAATTAACAAATAATTATTAGAATATAATTTTGTTTTATTTATTTTATTTAACTAATAGAAAGTAAATAAATGAATTAATTGTACAAAGAACTCACTGTTTATTTCAGAAGCTCAAAAGAGAAAATTAGTAATCAAATGGTTGTTGAATCTCTATTTGAATAATTTCTAGTGACAAGGAACTAGTGTTTTTTGACATCCTTTTCTGTTTATTTTAGAAGCTCAAAAGAGAAAACTAGTAATCAAATGGTTGTTGAATCTCTACTTGAATAATTTCTAGTGACAAGGTAACTCATGGGTTTTTTGGCATCCTCTGCTCTTACCAACTAAAGCAAAATCTTTTTTTTAAAATATTTTTAGCTCAAAATTATAAAAAAATTGAGATAATAACAAAGAATACAAGGTTGACCTTCCTATGTTTCATTTCTTTTACATTTTCATTCTCTTTTATTCCTATTTCAACTTAAGGTGGATGAAGATCTGTTGATTTTTTTTTTTTAATTGATGACTTAGATTGATTCTCAAGGGGATATGCTCAGCATATGCTTGATTTGAATTCTTATCAATGGTTGTAGTGCGTTACAAGTTTGTTAATGCTTACCAATGGTTGTAGTGTGTTACAAGTTTGTTAGGATGCATTGATTTTTAATAAATTAAAAAAAATAGATTCGTGCCACCTAGCTCCCTGCCCACCAATTTTCTAGGGATTGATTATTCCCACCCACCAATTTCCTAGAGATTTGAGATTATTCCATTTCTAATAAGTTCATATTCTAATTAGATGGGGTAATTAATATATAATCAAAATTTATTTAACAAATTGGTCCATTTAACAATAAGATATGTAATTCCTTTTTTTTTTCTCAAATTAAAGTTAACAAATAACTTTTTTGTACATAGTTAATCTGGTAAATAGGTACATTAATAAAACATATATTTTTGATATAATTATACTAATTATCTAATTAAATTACATTTACAAATACCACAGGCTAAATTTTCATTTTAGATATTTTTATTGGAATAAAAAAAATTAAATAATATAAAAATATATATTAAATTCTCTCCATAAAATAAAACATTTTATATAAATTTTGGAGTTGTCTATAATGCGACATTTTGGAGATTCCGGTGACGGAATCGGGGAAAATTGAGGTTAAATCTTGATTTGTTGTAGTTAAAATGGTTTTTTAACTGCATATTTGGATTCAGCACCCTGAAAAGCCCTTGGGGCACTTTGATATCAAACTTGCTATTCCAATAAATTGCTGCCAGATTTTGACGGGAAAAACCCACCGAAAAAACTTCCAAAAAATCACATTATAAACCACTGCTATAAATTTTAGCTGAAAACTCTCTTCCGAGATAACTAGATTTTAACATGTATAACGATATTAACGTTTTAAAATTTTCGAGAAGAGAGAGATATTAAGGCATTAACAGTACTGTTCCATCCATCTTTTCATTTAAATGAGCCTGCCGCGAAGTATTCAGTTTGCAATAAAGCTTACAAAAACGTAGAAATTCTCTGGATATATACTCAGCCGCCAAGTATTCAGTTTGCAATAAAGCTTACAATATTTCGAATTGCATCAAAGTAAACATTTCCATTACTGACCAATAGGGTTCTGTCCAAAATTAGTAGAAGTTTAATCATTGCAAAGAATTTCTTTCGTTCTCCAAAAGTACATTGTGGGTGAGCGCAATTTGAACTTCCATGACAGCTGGATCTGCCAGAATATCATGGGTCTGCAGAGCCGGCCGTTCCCTCATCACCAGAGGCAGATACATTGTCACTAGTGCCTTCGCTGCTTTCCCCTTCCTGTGTGCTGCCTTCCTCCTCCTGTTTCCAGGCAAAGCTTCCTGACTGCGCGTATAGAAGACAGTATTCTAGAACACGCACCCAAAAAGAAATGAATGATAAAGATAGGTTCAGAACTATAAAAAAAAAACCTAATTCTTGTAATTCAAGAAATCTTGAAATCTGTCAATCTTGTAATTCACTAGCAGAGCGTATTGATTTATTGCACTAGTGCAACTAATAAAAATTATATGTTCTCCTCATCTGAATCTTTCAATTTACGGGAATGTAAACTAGCTGTCTGTGTACACTGTAAGCACTGAAGAAATACTTAGATACTGTGGACAAGTAATTCAGATAAAGTGTATAAATATGTGAAGTGAATGAGAAAACATCTTGGAATAGATTTGCAGTGCAAAGTGGGACAAGCATCCATGAATTTACCTTTTACCTTTCACCTTCTCCTCATAAGCATTCTTGTCACCCTTCATTAAGGCACCAGCACCGAAATTTAAAGGTTTCTCTGCATTCGGATATAATAAAAGTTGAGGAAGAAACATTTCAAATATATTCAAGAGATCTGCAAATGCAATACTGAAGCAATAAATTGAGCATAATAAATTCGCTCGTTTCTTGGGAATCACAAAAACAAACTCAGTCCTCGAACAAATAATCAAGAAAAGTTGTGGTTAGTCTGATTATTTCTTCCTTACTATATATTGGACACCATTCCTTTTCAAGAACGTCGACCAAACTTGGCCAAATTTGAAGTGCCAAAAAAATTGAACCTAGTTAGAAAAATGGCGAATTATCATGTTTGAAATGATACATCAATTATCAAATGGAAGAATTAGGGTGACCCTGCACCACCAGTTTGTTGGGAATTTTCTGCTAAATTCCAAAACAAAATTAACTGAACAGAACAGAGACTGATGCTCTGTTTTTAATACACAGGATCTTAGTACATGGAAGCTAAAAATTGTTTGGCTGGGGACAAAGTTTCAGCAACACAAAAAAAAAACTTCTATTCATTAACAGGAAACCAATTGTTACATAAATCATCTTCCTCACACTTATGGATTTCACAATCACTGTTACAAAAGCATCTCCCTCTAACAGAAGGATTACAACATCACTACTTCAGAGGCAGTTCCAAAAAAGATTACTGTGTCTCTGCTCAAAATAAAAACACTGATGTGTGTAAAAACCTTTTTTTTGCATCTCCCTCTAACAGAAGGATTACAACATGCCTACTTCAGAGGCAGTTCCAAAAAAAGATTACTGTGTCTCTGCTCAAAATAAAAACACTGATGTGTGTAAAAACCTTTTTTTTTTTTACTTTACACTGCTGCGCAATACAAAACCAAAACCTCTGTCTCCTCTGAAGAATTTACATTGATGTGTAAAACAAAATTCATTTACACGCTGTTGCATATTTGCCCTCTTTCATATTCTCAACAAAAAGCATTATATTCGCGCTCTGCTGCGCTACATTACATGGTCAACAAAAACAAAACAAATGGCATTACCTTCACGCTGCTGCGTGTCTCATTACATTTTCATCTCTCAACAAAGAAACATTACATGGTCAACAAAAACAAAACAAATGACATTACCTTCACGCTACTGCGTGTCTCATTACATTTTCATCTCTCAACAAAGTAACATTATCTCTGCACTGTTGTGCATTACCAAGAGAAATTTACATTGGCGCTACTATGCATTCCCTTTCTTTTCTTACCAACGAGCAAAACTTACTTTCACACTGCTGTGTGTATTTCATTTCATATTCCACGAACAATACTAACTCTACAGTGCCGTGCATAAAACATTTCATCCTTGGCGCTAGGTCTACCCTCTTGTTTTCACTCAATGAACAACCAAACATACATGCTACTGCATGTGTTACATTTCATGTTTTTACAAATCAAGACAGGGCAATACTTTTTCATCACACTGCTGCGCAGTCCATATGGATATCAATGAACAACAAATACATTCGCACTCTGTTGCTCTACGCATACCGTGTTTGTTTTCTCAACAAAAAAAAACAATTACAATACGCACTATTGCGTATATTGCATTTCACATATGCAACTAACACAAAAACATGACATAAACTCTTCATCTACTTTCAACAACCAGAGTAAAAATTTCATTAATTACTATACTGATAAAGGATGGGCGTCAATGGAGAATTTCACTTCACGTCACGTCATGGTGCAGGCCTGTACACAACAACTTTAGTTTCAATCGGACGGTGGACATCACTGAATTCAATTGGACGGTTGCAATCAATATCGCGCGGACTTTTCTGACTGATCTTTATGCTCTGGGAAATGGTGGTTTTGAAACAGTTGTTGTGGCCACGTGTCAGCTGGCGTACTATATCGCTGCCGTTTGGAAGAAAACCACAGCTCGGTGAAAAGCGGTGCGATGGGAGTAGTGCCGGTTTTGCAAAAACTGTATGCTGTCGCTATTCAACTGTCGCTGCAGTTGAAATTACAATTTCAACACTCCGCTTTAATTTCAACTGCTGGGTTATCAGTCATACCCAGACATTTCATCAAAAAATTCAAAACTTTTCTACCTATTCGTATCAACTTTCCTTTCATCGCTCTCACTGCTGTGCTCAGGCACTCCAATCATGTAATATCCTCTCTCTCTGCCTTAGGCAAGATTTCCAATCTTTGCATCTCCAAGCTATCCTGCAACCTTTTTTTCTCTGCTCTTATGGCAGATTTAATTCCATATCTCTCCCCTATAAGAAGATCTTCATCAAAGATTGACTGTTAATATAGTTCACCAAGGATTTCATAAGAACCCATTCACTAATAGCTTCAGCGATAATGATCAAGAATTACAGGCTCCCCCTCACTGTGTGCATCGTCTCCTTTTGGTAGAGTCTTCTAAAAGAAAAGCTTAGATTGGCTAGAGAGCTCAAGGGATTTTCGGACTGTATTTCCTTCCTTCTCTATACTTGTGTAAATTTCTTCTTTTGCATGGGTCTAGCTTGTGTAAGAGCTCATGTTAAGTTACAATCATGTGCCATATGACCAATGTTATGACACTTGAAGCATTCTACATTGTTCATGAATAAGATTTCATGATTTCTTCCTGTAAAATTGTTTTTTAGAGGTTGTCGGAGACTATAACATCAATCTCTATGAGATGCTTTACAGTCTTTTGCCATATGATCAAAGTTTGAACAAGAATAACAATAGCCAAAAAATAAACTTTGGTACCTGGGAGATGGAGGTTTCCTTGATGTACTTCTGAAGCCTTTCTTCCTTGAGATCCTTTGATGATAACCATTGCCTCTTGCGTCTTTGACATAATCTATATTTCTTTTTGGAGCTGGTTTTTTACTTGGAGCAAGATTTCTTCTTAGAATAGGATTTCTTCTATTGTAGCCTTGATATTTCTCCTTGCCTTTGTTGGAACTAGGAGCATCACAATTTCCTTCTGGCTTTTTCACATCTCTTTTGCTTAAAGCATTTTCATTCTTGTTTGAAGGTTCACTTTCATACCTGAGTCCTGATTTATCAAATGGACATTTGTGATAGCTGAGCATGTCATCCAAGGTTTGAGAGCTCTTCAAGATTTTTTTAATCCCTTCAACCCTTTTTCTGAAGAGGACAATCTCTTCTTCCAATCTTTCACACTCATTATTCTTCTTTGCAAGTTGTTCCTCAGTTTCTTCCTTGCTACGAGTAGCTTCAGCTGCTCCTATTTTAAGGGAGATGATATCTGACTTCATTTGAAGATTTCTTCATTCTTTGCTTAACTGCTCTCCATTTTCTTCTCAGCTTCTTGTGCCTACTTCCTGGCTTCTTGTAATTGAAACTTAAGGGAGGATACCTCTACCTTATACTGACCAATCTCTTCTTCAAGTTTGTTCACGCTCTTGTGCTTTTGTTCAAGTTGACTTGACAAGGTATTTTCCTGCTTTTTTGCTTTATTCAATTGATTTGTCATGAACATGACCTCTTCATGATGCTTCCTTTTGCTTTGATGAAATTCCTTCTTAAGTTTGGAAAGCTCTTCATCCCTTTCTTGTACTTGAAGCTTAATGAGGTCAACTTTCTTCCTTGTTTGATCTTGGTTACCAACTGGAGCTATCTTCTTAAGTGCCTTATGTTCCTTTTTAAAATTTTTAATCTCTTCCATGGCAGTCATAAGTTGAGTAAGGAGTTCTTCTACAAATTCCTTTTCATTCTTTTCATCTTCTAGGTCTGCTTCATCCTTGATGTCATCTTTCTCATTTTTAGCTTTTATGATGGGTTCAGGATCTCCCTTTTGATTGATGGTCATGGTCAGTGCTCCTTTTGAGTGAAGGTCATGAAGTTTGTCCCATATATCCTTTGCTGATGAATATTTTCCTAAATTCTTCTTTACAGAATCAGGTAGCCCATTCAAGATTTTCTTTGCTGCTTTTGCATTGTACTCCTTGGATTCTCTATCCATCCTGCTAACATCAATTACTGCTTCCCAAATTTCAATCCCTTGAGACTGTAAGAAAGTCCTCATTTTTGCTTCCCATATATTAAAGTTCACATTGAGCCTTGGAGCCTCAAATAGAATGCTTTCAAATTGATTGTCTTCTATTTTAGTAGTAGAGGGAGACACATCCTTAGGAGGATTGGAGACTTTCTCCCTTGACCTTGCCATTCTTAACTATGTTTCAAAATACAGTCAAGTATTTAGATAACTGGCTTGAGAAATACCTTTGAATCTTTATTGACTGAGTTTTCACTCTGCTGGAGAAGCTGCTGTAGCAAGAAGTCCTTCCTTCAGCTTCTTTGACACCTTCAAAGAGCCTGGACAAGCTCTAATACCAATGTTGGGAATTTTCTGCTAAATTCCAAAACAAAATTAACTGAACAAAACAGAGACTGATGCTCTGTTTTTAATACACATGATCTTAGCACAGGGAAGCTAAAAATTGTTTTGCTGAGGATAGAGTTTCAACAACACAAAAAAAAACTTCTATTTATTAACAGGAAACCAACTGTTACATAAATCATCTTCCTCACACTGAGGGATTTCACAACTGCTGTTACAAAAGCATCTCCCTCTAACAAAAGGATTACAACATGCCTGCTTCAAAGGCAGTTCCAAAAAAGATTACTCTGTCTCTACTGAAAATAAAAACACTACTATGTGTAAAAGCCTTTTTTTTTTTTACTTTGCACTGCTGTGCAATACAAATCCAAAACCTCTGTCTCTTTTGAAGAATTTACACTGCTGTGTAAAACAAAATTCATTTACACACTGCTGTGTATTTTCCCTCTTTCGTATTCTCAACAAAAAGCATTATATTCGCGTTGTGTTGCACTACATTACATGGTCAACAAAAACAAAACAAATGACATGCTGCTGCATGTCTCATTACATTTTCCTCTCTCAACAAAGAAACATTATCTCTGCACTACTGTGCATTACCAAGAGAAATTTACATTTGCGCTACTGCGCATTCCCTTTCTTTTCTTACCAACAATCAAAACTTACTTTCACACTGTTGTGTGTATTTCATTTCATATTCCACGAACAATACTAACTCTGCATTGCTGTGCATAAAAAATTTCATCCTTGGCACTGCTGCGTCTACCCTCTTGTTTTCACTCAACGAACAACCAAACATACATGCTGCTGCATGTGTTACATTTCATGTTTTTACGAATCAAGACAGGGCAATACTTTTTCATCGCACTGCTGCACAGTCCATATGCATATCAATGAACAACAAATACATTCGCACTCTGTTGCTCTGCACATACCCTGCACTCTGTTGCTCTGCACATACCCTGTTTGTTTTCTCAACAAAAAAAACAATTACAATAAGCACTGTTGCGTATATTGCATTTCACATATGCAACTAACACAAAAACATGACATAAATTCTTCATCTACTTTCAACAACCGGAGTAAAAAATTTCATTAATTACCGTACTGACAAAAGAAGGCTTTCAATGGAGAATTTCACTTCACGTCACGTCATGGTGCAGACCTGTACGCATCAACTTTAGTTTCAATCGGACGGTTGCAATCAATATCACGTGGACTTTTCTGACTGATCTTTATGCTCCGGGAAATGGTAGTTTTGAAACAGTTGTTGTGGCCACGTGTCAGCTAGCGTACTGTATTGCTGCCGTTTAGAAGAAAACCACGGCAAGGGCTAACGAGCCTACTATCGGGCATTAAATGCCGGCTTAGCTGCAAGCTCAATAGCCATATAGCTTTCGGTGGGGATGGAGTGTTCGAAAAGCAAGGCGCACGTCTGTTTTAAATGGCTATCAAGCTTGCAGCTAAGCGGGCATTTAATGCCCGATAGCAGGCTCGTTAGCCCTTTCTGAAAACCACCGCTCGGTGAAAAGCCGTGCAATGGGAGTACTGCGGGTTTTGCAAAAACTGTACGCTGCCACTGTTCAACTATCACTGCACTTGAAATTACAATTTCAACACAGTCTTGAGTCTCGCAAAATACTAAAACATTTTGCTAGTTTGAAATGGGTACTTACAACTCAGCAATGTTGGGATGGTAGATCTTATCCATAAAACGAATAATTGGTGGTCTGAATGGATAATCAGTTGATAATTCCACATAAACCGTCCACACTCCATCTTGGTAAAGACCTAATTAGATCATGACAAACAGTGAATTCTGCGTAACATCCCACCAATCTACTCATTACAAAATTAAACCCCGCCCTAAAGTTGCAACAGAGGAGCTAATGTCACAACACCGTTTGATACACAGACAATAAACTAATAACACCGCTGGTAAAAACCCATCATCATATCTAATATTGCTATTCCAATACCGACATTGGGTCAATCAAAGAATCCTTCAAATTTGCAAAACAGCGTCTCATAAGGCAATCTTGAAATATGTTAAAATTTAACCAATTAGCTAAACCTTACAAAGCCACAAGTTCAGTTGGAGACTTGAGGATTCAAAGGATTCAACCAAAGTTCAGTTGGAGACTTGAGGATTCAAAGGATTCAACAATAGGGAAAACTTGAAAACTTGAGCAATGCAATTTTTTCTTTCTTAAAGAAAGAAAAACAATGGAAGTCTAACTTACTTTCTGGAGGTCCCTTGAACTCCACATAGAATTTCTTGTTTGAATCCTTTACGTTCTTCACTTTAAAGTCTTCCATCATACTGCCCATTGACAGACACTTTCCATAGTTAGCCAACGCACAACCAACTTTATATGATATCATGTAAAAAAAATGTTATGAAACCCTATATGGTTTTACCTTCCGAGCATTATGGGTGAAAAAGAGCACATGATAAGGGGGAGCGAGATTTTCTTGGTGAGGACATGTTTTTTTTTTATAAAATTTTAATTCTTTTTGTTTTTTAAGGGGATTTTGGGTTATTTTTTTTTATATTTGTCTGGTTTTTTTTCTTAGGAAAGGGAATTTTGGATTTATATGGATGGAAATGAATTTTGGATTTATATTGATGAGAATAATTATTTTCTTCAAAAAAATATCAACTATAAAAGTAAGGTTATGGTTATGAATTTTTCTTTCTTTTCAATAGAAAAGATAATTTTGGGTCTACGGTGCTGAAAAGGAATTTTGGAATTACAATGATGCAAATAATTATGTTCTTAAAAAATATATCAACTATAAAATTAGGGTTAGGGCTATGATATTACTATTACTATTCATTTTCTATTATAAGAAAAAAAATCACGCATAAAACCATATTTTAACCATCAAAGTGCATATTGTGTAAAGCAACAAAAAAATCAAATATACTTACATAATCACAAATAGAAATCAACTAATAAAACACAAAATCAAAATTTTTATTTAAATTGATTTTTAAAGAATTTGAAGAGAAGATATCTATAAAAATCATGCAACTCGACAAAAAAACAATAACTTGAACGAACTTACCTGAAATCATAGCCCTGTCATCTTCTTATCAGGACTCTATATGGTCGCTCCATTTTACCCGAACATTCCACATCATTGCATCTTTACCCAAATATTCCACGTACACGGAGTGTTTCTTCTTGTGTTCCTTGTATCCCTCTCCTTATCCCTCTACTAAAACAAAGGGCCTTTTATAATTTCTTGCTTCTCTTACCCATTTAAAAGAAGCCTCATTCCGGCTAAAGTCATCTTCTACCCAAAGTTTCTTGTCATCTTCTTATCAGAGCTATACACTACTGCTACATATTTACCCAAACATTCCACATCGTTGCATCTTTACCCAAATATTCCATACACACACAATACTTCTTGCATTCCTTATATGGCTCTTCCTATCCCTCTACTAGAACAAAGTTGTGCCCTTTTATAATTTCTTTCTTTCTTTTTCTCGCTTAAAAAAATCCTCATTCCCACTCATAAAAATCCTCATTCTAGGTTAAATGAAGTTAAATTTGATTATTTTTCTTCTTAAAAGAATCCTCATTCCCGCTCAAAAGAATCTTCATTCCCACTCATAAGTATCTTCATTAAATTTGATTATTTTCCAGCTTAAAAGAATCCTCATTCCCCCTCATAAGTATCCTCACAATACTTCTTCTTGCATTCCTTGTAAGACTCTTCCTATCCCTTTACTAGAACAAAGTTGTGCCCTTTTATAATTTCTTTCTTTCTTTTCCTCGCTTAAAATAATCCTCATTCCTCATAAGAATCCTCATTCTAGGTTAAATGAAGTTAAATTTGATTATTTTTCATCTTAAAAGAATGATCATTCCCGCTCATAAGTATCCTCGTTAAATTTGATTATTTTCTTGCATAAAAGAATCCTCATTCCGACTCATAAGTATCCTCGTTAAATTTGATTATTTTCTGGCTTAAAAGAATCCTCATTCCGACTCATAAGTATCCTCGTTAAATTTGATTATTTTCCGACTTAAAAGAATCCTCATTCTCGCTCTTAAATATCCTCATTCCTATTTAAATGAAGTTAAAATTAATTATTTTCCATTAAAAAAAATCCTCATTCCCACTCATAAAAATCTTCATTCAAACTTAAATAAAATATAATTTAATCATAATTATTAAAAATAATAATAACAATTTTAATACAGCAAATATTATAAATAAAAATTAAGTAACATTCCTGAATTAAGTATAAAAAAAATTAGTTAATAAATATTAAAAAATAAATACATATAAATTTAAAATTACATCAAATTAAAATAAGATTAATTTTATATAAATAACTATAATCAAATTAATTTTAAAAATAAATATTTTAAAATGATGATTTTAATGTGCAAACTAAAATCAAATGTAAATTTAAATAATATGGAAATAATTTAAATTTAATATAAGCATTTTAATATTAATATTTTAAATTTTTATGTTTTTTTAATTTTATTAAAAATTAATATTTTATTTATTTATTTAACATATATAGTTTGTAATATTATCAAATATTATTAAATAGAAAAAACTTTATTTGAATTTCGAATAACTTTAGGATTGTTTCGAAAGGGTAATAATTTGGAGCACACAAACTCAGTTTCTTCCTGGAAAAGAAAGAAAGACTAACTAACTGATTTTTACATCAATTAATGAAAAAGTCGGGAGAAAATGCAGGTTGGGTTTTTGGAATAACTAAATTTACTGCAGGTTGGGTTTTTGGAATAACTAAATTTACTTTAATTATAATCTTGAGAGAAGGTCTATGAGGTCGTATAACCCTGTATATTTCACAAAATTTTGTTAATAAAAAATTTAATATACTTCAATTAAGTTGGGCTTTAAGAGCACGTGTTTGTCTATCCAAGATTTTCTAGACTTAATATATTTTATTTATTTTATTTTTATTAATAGATAAATTTATTTAAAA